>CM050163.1:434721127-434748627 GCA_027410445.1 Discoglossus pictus | reverse complement strand
CCATGTCCCCTTTTAGTATTTTACTCAACTTAGTCAAATGTGTGTGTTTCTACCAACGATGACAAATTAAACCTGATTATCTTTTCCCTCTTATAGTAAATTACCTACTGAGCCTTTACCAGTGACGTGATGATACCTAGAAAATGTTTCATGTTTAATCCATATATAAAAATAAATAACCTAGACTAAGCTACTTAAGAGACCTACATAGCACAACAAGTTTTTTGGAATGCAATAACTTTATTGAAACAGAAAGTGCAACAAAAGCATCAGCTTGACAGCTTGCAACACACAGAGGCACAGGTGATTGCCTCAAATTCCGCCCCTCAAGCGCAGGACAAGGTGCAGAGTGGATTCTTTCTGGATGTTGTAGTCTGAAAGCGTGCGACCATCTTCCAGCTGCTTGCCAGCAAAGATCAATCTCTGTTGGTCTGGCGGAATACCTTCTTTGTCTTGGATTTTGGCCTTTACATTTTCAATTGTGTCACTTGGCTCTACTTCCAGAGTGATGGTCTTGCCGGTTAGGGTCTTCACAAAAATTTGCATACCACCTCTAAGACGGAGGACCAGGTGAAGGGTGGATTCTTTCTGGATGTTGTAGTCAGATAGTGTGCGTCCATCTTCCAGTTGCTTACCAGCAAAGATCAATCTCTGCTGGTCTGGTGGAATGCCTTCCTTGTCCTGGATTTTAGCCTTCACATTCTCAATAGTGTCACTTGGCTCAACTTCTAGAGTAATAGTTTTGCCAGTAAGTGTCTTCACAAAGATCTGCATGCCACCTCTGAGACGAAGGACCAAGTGCAAAGTGGATTCTTTCTGGATGTTGTAATCAGAAAGGGTACGGCCATCTTCCAATTGCTTACCGGCAAAGATCAATCTCTGTTGGTCTGGTGGTATACCCTCTTTATCTTGGATTTTTGCTTTTACATTTTCAATTGTGTCACTTGGCTCTACTTCCAGAGTAATTGTTTTGCCAGTCAGGGTTTTTACAAAGATTTGCATGCCACCTCTCAGACGGAGGACCAAGTGCAGAGTTGATTCCTTCTGGATGTTGTAGTCAGAAAGAGTACGGCCATCTTCAAGCTGCTTACCAGCAAAGATCAACCTCTGCTGGTCTGGGGGGATACCTTCTTTATCCTGAATTTTGGCTTTGACATTCTCAATGGTGTCACTTGGTTCCACTTCAAGAGTAATTGTTTTGCCAGTAAGTGTCTTCACAAAGATCTGCATACCACCACGAAGACGCAGAACTAAGTGCAAGGTGGATTCCTTCTGGATGTTGTAGTCAGATAGTGTGCGCCCATCTTCCAGTTGCTTACCAGCAAAGATCAATCTCTGCTGGTCTGGTGGAATGCCTTCCTTGTCCTGGATTTTAGCCTTCACATTCTCAATAGTGTCACTTGGCTCAACTTCTAGAGTAATAGTTTTGCCAGTAAGTGTCTTCACAAAGATCTGCATGCCACCACGGAGACGTAGAACTAAGTGCAAGGTGGATTCTTTCTGGATGTTATAGTCAGAAAGAGTGCGGCCATCTTCAAGCTGCTTGCCAGCAAAGATTAATCTCTGTTGATCAGGGGGAATACCTTCTTTGTCTTGGATTTTGGCCTTCACGTTCTCAATAGTGTCACTTGGCTCAACTTCCAGAGTGATGGTCTTGCCGGTTAGGGTCTTGACAAAAATTTGCATACCACCTCTAAGACGGAGGACCAGGTGAAGGGTGGATTCTTTCTGGATGTTGTAGTCTGAGAGAGTGCGGCCATCTTCCAACTGTTTTCCAGCAAAGATCAATCTTTGCTGGTCTGGAGGAATGCCTTCTTTGTCTTGGATTTTGGCCTTCACATTCTCAATAGTGTCACTTGGCTCAACTTCTAGAGTAATAGTTTTGCCAGTAAGTGTCTTCACAAAGATCTGCATGCCACCTCTGAGACGAAGGACCAAGTGCAAAGTGGATTCTTTCTGGATGTTGTAATCAGAAAGGGTACGGCCATCTTCCAATTGCTTACCGGCAAAGATCAATCTCTGTTGGTCTGGTGGGATACCCTCTTTATCTTGGATTTTTGCTTTTACATTCTCAATTGTGTCACTTGGCTCTACTTCCAGAGTAATGGTTTTGCCAGTCAGGGTTTTTACAAAGATTTGCATGCCACCTCTCAGACGGAGAACCAAGTGCAGAGTGGATTCTTTCTGGATGTTGTAATCAGAAAGGGTACGGCCATCTTCAAGTTGCTTTCCAGCAAAGATCAGCCTTTGCTGGTCTGGTGGGATGCCTTCTTTATCCTGAATTTTGGCCTTTACATTTTCAATAGTATCACTTGGCTCCACCTCCAAAGTGATAGTCTTCCCAGTCAATGTTTTCACAAAAATCTGCATGTTCTTAGATGAAAAGAAAAACAACAAGTTACACTGTGAACACTTTGCACATAGAATAGCATTTTTTACATTACACTAGTCTAAATATAGTTTCCTGAACTATAGGGAATAAGTTTACAATGGACACTCATTCTTGCCATACTGTGAAGTTATTTTATATGGCAGCCTTAAGGAAGTAGATACAATATTTGGAACTTACACAAACTTTGTGTTTACAGCAAGCCCTATTAAACTAGAATATGGTGGGAGGGGGAATCAATGGAGGTTCATCCATTTTAATATATATATATATATATATATATATATATATATATATATATATATATATATATATATATATATATATATATATATATATATATATATATATATATATATATATCAGCCTTGACAATTAATGAGCATTTGAGCTCAGCATATTGTTTCCAGAAGAGAAAACCCTTATCTATAAATGTTAAATAAGCATTTGTATGTTTCCTGTTGTATGCCCACAATCAGCCATGCTTGGATATGTCAATTTATTGTTTGTGTAAAGCTTATCATCTGCCACTAATCTAACCCCAACAGGGTGACAAAAACATTGGCTGTGCCATCTAGTGGCCACCACTGATGGCAGGTAGAAAACCAGGAAAGGTCCCAGCATTCCTTAGGAGTATGTATTTTATAGCTATGGCATATAATTAAGAACTATAATTAATCAATACACAAAACAAAGTCATTCCGACATGACACACATTCAGCAAGCAAACGAGTAACAAAGTTAGGAAACAATGTTGAAGGCTTTTCAGAAGTCTAGCTGTAGCTAAAGTCTACAATGCACTACCATAACTTTAGTTGCTGCGCCTCCTAGTGCAAACAATAAAAAAAGGGACAATTTATATGAGACTAGCACTCCACTAGGGGTAAACAGGAGTTAGAATGAGGTAAGACTTGTTAAATGATATATTGTCTTACATATAGTCTTACTTTAGATCTATGACATAGTACATGTTTCTTGCACGATTATATATATATATATATATATATATATATATATATATATATATATATATATATATATATATTTTTAGACACTTCTGATTACCAGTTCTAGTACTTAAATCTACTTACAAAATGCACTACACTTACAGTTATTGCCAAAAGTATTAGCTAGAATTGAGTCTCTTAAATGGTTGTTCCAGCTGAATATACGGATTGAGTAGCCATCCATGATAGGTATACCAAGTAAAACTACCTGCCTTTCAATAGCCTGGAGAAAATGGAGCTGATCGTAATAAAAATAAAAAAAAGCATTTGCTGGCAAGCAATAATCTTACTCTCTCTGCAAGCGCGAGAAGACAACCGGACTGGCTTGGTGCCTTGTTCTACACAGTCGGTATCCCCCCTCGTTGCTGCCCAGCTGATGCCTATATAGGCCCACACCCACCGCAGCTTATTGTCTCGTGAGGTCCTACGTCATCATGACGCCACAATGCTGACCGAGCAACGCCTGCAGGAGCCGACCGTGAAGGGACGGATCATTAGTTTGTTGGTTTATGTCATTTTAGGGTATTAATTTGTTTTAGGACGGAAATATATATACACACATACGAGAACTGCTGGATACAAGGGATTTTATTGGTCTGGTTTCCCACCGAATTGTATCAGTTTCACACGAACAGTTATACATCAGACTACTAGACACACGCCTTCCATTAAATAACAGGTTTCTGGGCTCAATTAACAGCTATAATTACCACAGTACATAAATTACAAACTGCATATTAAATACGCCTTCAGGGCGCACTATCCTAGAAAAGGCGGGGCGGTATTTACTAGGTCCTGACCAACTTTCTACCCGTTAAATGTGATAAAAACAAATACGATAAGAATGTAGTAGATTATAAGCAATTCTATTTAATAAATAATATACTTACTGCTGCTTCTATTCACGTGCAATGCCACCAGACTGTCTCGCTTAACGTCGAAGAAAAGAAACTGCGTCAGGACAAAGGGGCTAGGTTTATATAGGTCTCTTCAGTATCCCTCCGCAAAAACTCAGTACAGACCGATTGGGACTATTTTGATGTTTTGAATCAACGTCGCAGCGTATCGGGTGGACAATACAGGGATTAGATGCACGCTGTTAGAAACAATATGTTAGTGTATGTAATGGTTACGGAGAATGCATAAAAAAAACTGACACGAAAAAGAGAATCGACGTTGTCGGCGCATGAAGACTGTTGCAATGGCTGGTGAGGGGACCGGGGGAGGGGGGGCTAAGCCGGACCTTGATTTCATAACATTCGCTAAATAAACAGCTGGTAGAAAGTGCTGGAACTACTGTGCTTGGTCATTGCTCTAAGCGAGCGCACAGGGCCTGTATTGTGTGATTTACAAATAGGAGGATTTAGAGAAGGAACATGGTTCATATTTGGTCATTAATAGTGAGAATATTTTATAATAAAGACAAAGGTGGTCCTGTTTTGTCTGCAATTTCATCAACAAAAAAACTGAAACAGAGGTGCTCAATATGGACATGATACCCACTCTGAGGCAACCTCTTTTAACTTGCTTGTGCCCTTCACAGGGAGAAATATCCTGTATTACATCCGTCTGGTCTCACTCAAAAGTAATCCAGCCGTGAAATACCAGGCAATTCTACCCTCAACAGGAGAAACCGCAAACGCTAGACACGTTTCAACCTTTCTTGGGCCTCATCAATGAGGTGCAGCTGTACTCCCTAAGGCAGAATGAGCAAGGAGTATGATTGCAGCCCGTCAAAACAACCCTGTACTTTTTAGACAAATGCACAGTCACCCTTGTTATTATACAAGCTTCCATCTAAAGGCCCAGCTCTCTATCAATACTCCATTCACAACTATAGATCATTCCACTTACTAGCCAGGCAAAGTAGTAAGGAACATTATAAACAACTTTTCACTTTAGCTTTCTGGATTTCATCAGGAATATAATGTACCTATGTATCTATTAAGTTTTGTGGGTCCTTTCCTGTAACCAGTAGTCTAGCACATATCAACTTTTGTGGGTCCTTTTCTGTTACAAGAAATCCAACACAAGGAGCAGCAGTGGCGGTCAGCATCCGCTAGATGTAACTGCCAAGATTTATCTGCTGATGTCATTGCTTTAGGGTTAGGGTGCTTTCACTGCTTCAACCTGGGTTTACGTCCAGTCAGGGAACCAAGAGATCACACCACCATGAACTCAAGCAGGGTTGGGCCTGAACAGTTCTTGGATGGGAGACCATCTAGGAATACCAGGAGATGTATGCTGTGGCCAACTGGAGAAGGAACTGGCAACCCACTGCCATGAATCAGCATGAATACATCAATACTTTTGCAAGGCACTGTAGATGGTCCTCCCAGGTCTGACTTAAAATGGCTATGTCATCCAGATAAGCCTGTGCATATCCCTGGTGCCCCTGCAATAGCGTATCTATCAATCTTTGGAAGGTGGACGGGCAATTTTTCATACCAAAAGGCATAACCTTAAATTGCTACAGGCTGAATGGGGTGATAAATGCAGACTTTTCCCTAGCTGTGTCCTCCAAAGCAATCTGCCAATATCCCTTGGAGAGATCCAGAGTGGTTAAATACTTGGCAGTACCTACGATCCAACAACTACATCCATGCGTGGGATAGAGTAAGCATCTGTTTTAGTTTCTTGATTTAACTTCCTGTAATTCACGCAGAAATGGGTTGTTCCATCTTTCTTGGGCACCAATACTACTGGGACGCCCAGGGTCTACTGGATGTCTCAATTACTCCTAGCTGTAACATTTAAGCAATTCGGCATAAATTCTGGCTCTCACGGACTCAGGGACCCTATAGGCATGCTGCTTCAAGGGAAGGCGACCCTCTGTTACTACTGTATGCACCGCTAGCTGGGTGCACCCTGGTTTAGTGGTAAATAACTCTTTAAATGGGCCCAAACTATGTGCTAGCTGCTACTTCTGGGAACTTTCTAGGTTCTGGATTTGCCTCAAACCCTCTGCAAGAGAACCCTGTTCTGGTGAAGCTAGCATATCTGGCAATTGCCCTTCTTCTGGATCACTCCCTGTGGGTAAACAGATGGCTAGTAGGTTGGCAGGTCGTCTCTGGTATACCTTTAATCTATTTATGTGGGCTACTCTAGTGATTTTCCTATCCAGGTCTGACATCACCACATATGTATGGGGGTTTAGTTTTTTGGTAATTCGGTAGGGCCCTTCCCACATTGCCTGGAACTTATCCTGGGGACTGGCTACCATCATTAATATTTTCATTTCCACCTCTAATTCCCTCTCACTGGTACCTGGATTATAGTAATTCTGATCCTTCGCCTGTGCTTTACGCATATTCTCCCTAACCCAGTTAGCATGGCCAATTTTTCCCTGAACGCTACTACATAGGTGGCTACGGGCACCTCATGCCTTCCATATTCCCCCTCCCAAGCTTCCATTATCACGTTTAATGGACCTCTGATTTGCCTGCCATACAGGAGCTCAAATGGAGAAAACCCAGTTGACTTCTGCGGCACTTCTCTATAGGCAAAGAGAAGACAGGGTAATAACTTTTCCCAGTCTTTCTCCTGATCCGTAAAAGTACTGATCATTTGTTTCAGAGTTCCATTAAACCTTTCACAGAGTCCATTGGTTTGGGGATAAGCTTTATACCACATAAGGTCCATAGTTGTTCAGTAACCTTGGCCGTGAACTGAGTTCCTCGGTCACATAAGATCTCTTGGGGAAATACTGTCCTAGAAAATACCCCCATTAAAGCTGCTGCTACCTTGGGAGCTGATATATTGGACAGGGCTACAGTTTCTAGATACCGAGTGGCATAATCCACTATGGTAACTATGAACTGTTTCTTTGTCTTGCTAGGTCTAGCCAAGGGACTTACAATATCCACAGATACCCGCTGGAAGGGCACGTCCATGATAGGCATGGATTGCAGGGGAGCTCTAGTTCCCTTTCCAAAGCGTCCATGGTGCTGACAGGCATCACAAGAGTTACAATAATCCTTCACATCCTTGTTTACCCCAGGCCAATAAAACACCCCAGTTATGCAGAGTCAGGTCTTTTTTTACCCCTAAATGCCCAGCCAAAGGGACCTCATACTTCTGAGGGACCACCATTTGCATGCCTGGTTCTCTGCCAGCCTGTTCCTTGCTGCAGTCATCCTGTATAGCAATCCCTTGTACCATTTATAACTATCTTTCTCTGACCCTATTTCCTGCCTCTCTGCTTTCCCTCTTACCCCAGGCAGCGTCTCATCCTGGGCTAATGCTGCTCTTACCCCAGGCAGGCCGCGTCTCATCCTGGGCTAATGCTGCTTTTAATTCCGCTTTGCTAGCCCAGCTTCCTCCCAAATTTGTAGCAGGCAATGAATGGACTTACCTCAGGGTCTAAATATTCCGTCTGATCCTGGTTATCAGTGGTATTCCGTGCTATCTTGGCCTGAGCCCTGGTGATAGGGTGCATATATCGACTTTCCATGTGCCCTAGATAATTGCCCAACAAATTTTATGATAATGTGCTGCTCAAAATGCCAAGTTGCCCCTCAGAGTACTTGATAAGGGTGGGGGATGGGTTCCAACTGAATGACAACATTAGGGACCATTATTTTTGTCATGAAAAGGACAGACAACCAGACAGTAATTCTAATTACCGTAACACATCAAAGCTGATAATTTGCATAAAAGGCAACACAAATAATTTTACATGAATTATTCACTTTAGAAAAAATAATGAATTATTATTGAATTATTATTGTTAACTTTTATTTGTAACAAGCCAACATATTCCATAGCCCTATACAGGGGATATAAACAAAGAAAATACAATATTAACTGAAAATGGAGAGCCCTGTTTTGAGCTTAGAATATTTGTAGAAAGTTCTTTTTTCCAAAGCACCCTACAAGACTGGAAATTCGCTATTTACAATCTAAAGAGAATGGAAAAGGCAGAAACGTGGGGAACAGCAGATAAAGAAAACAAGGGTCAGGAAAGACGTGACAGATTGCAAAGTTATAAAGGTTATCATATAGTGGTAGAGAGAAGGGATCTGTTATCTCTGCCTAGTGACCAGATAATATAACCTGCAAATGGGAATGTCAGGTGATTGTAATTTGAGTGTTATAAAACTATAACACTTAGGAAAGGATGGGAGTTAGTTGTTCCAGGAGAAATTGGTGGTGCAATGTGTAGCCTGTTTTTCATGCTCTTTAAGCATAAACTTGAGACAAGACAACTTTATTTTCGGGTGACAAAGACCCTTTCATTTTTCACCAACTGCTCAGTAGCTGTTGCAAGGGCCATGTAATTTAGGGAGCACTGCAGTGCTACAATTGTCCGTAAAGGAATAAAATATACCCTCAGATGAAAGTGTGTATATGTGAGGATCTTAGAGCCAAATGACAATGGCATGGGCAATTGGGACAGTTTGTGGTCTCTGTGATTGTGATTGGAAATTGGTATATGTACAGTGGATATAAAAAGTCTACACACCCCTGTTAAAATGTCAGGTTTCTGTGCTGTAAAAACATGAGACAAAGATAAATCATTTCAGAACTTTTTCCACCTTTAATGTGACCTATAAACTGTACAACTCAATTGAAAAAAAAATGAAATCTTTTAGGTAGAGGGAAGAAAAAATATAAAAATAAAATAATATGGTTGCATAAGTATGCACACCCTTAAACTAATACTTTGTTGAAGCACCTTTTTTATTTTATTACAGCACTCAGTCTTTTTGGGTATGAATCTATCAGCATGGCACATTTTGACTTGGTAAGATTTGCCCACTCTTCTTTGCAAAAACACTCCAAATCTGTCAGATTGCGAGGGCATCTCCTATGCACAGCCCTCTTCAGATCACCCCACAGATTTTCAGTTGGATTCAGGTCTGGGCTCTGCCTGGGCCATTCCAAAACTTTAATCTTCTTCTGGTGAAGCCATTCCTTTGTTGATTTGGATGTATGCTTTGGGTCATTGTCATGCTGAAAGATGAAGTTCCTCTTCATGTTCAGCTTTCTAGCAGAAGACTGAAGGTTTTGTGACAATATTGACTGGTATTTGGAACTGTTCATAATTCCCTCTATCTTAATAAGGCCCCAGTTCCAGCTGAAGAAAAACAGTCCCAAAGCATGATGATGCCACCACCATGCTTCACTGTGGGTATGGTGTTCTTTTGGTGATGTGCTGTGTTGTTTTTGCGCCAAACATATCTTTTGGAATTATGGCCAAAAAGTTCAACCTTGGTTTCATCAGACCATAACACCTTTTCCCACATGCTTTTGGGAGACTTCAGATGTGTTTTTGCAAAATGTAGCCTGGCTTGGATGTTTTTCTTCGTAAGAAAAGGCTTTCGTCTTGCCACTCTACCCCATAGCCCAGACATATGAAGAATACGGGAGATTGTTGTCACATGTACCACACAGCCAGTACTTGCCAGATATTCCTGCAGCTCCTTTAATGTTGCTGTAGGCCTCTTGGTAGCCTCCCAGACCAGTTTTCTTCTCGTCTTTTCATCAATTTTGGAGGGAGCTCCAGTTCTTGGTAATGTCACTGTTGTGCCATATTTTCTCCACTTGATGATGACTGTCTTCACTGTGTTCCATGGTATATCTAATGCCTTGGAAATTATTTTGTACCCTTCTCCTGACTGATACCTTTTAACAATGAGATCTCTCTGATGCTTTGGAAGCTCTCTGTGGACCATGGCTTTTGCTGTGGGATGCGACTAAGAACATTTCAGGAAAGACCAACTAGAGCAGCTGAACTTTATTTGGGGTTAATCAGAGGCACTTTAAATGATGGCAGGTGTATGCTGACTCCTATTTAACACGATTTGGAATGTGATTGCTTAATTCTGAACACAGCTACATCCCCAGTTATAAGAGGGTGTGCAGACTTATGCAACCACATTATTATTTTATTTTTTTCTTCCCTCCACCTAAAAGATTTCAGTTTGCTTTTTCAATTGAGCTGTACAGTTTACAGGTCACATTAAAGGTGGAAAAAGTTCTGAAATGATTTATCTTTGTCTCATTTTTTTACAGCACAGAAACCTGATATTTTAACAGGGGTGTGTAGACTTTTTATATCCACTGTATATCCTCAAAGCAAAGCACCTTCCCCACTGATTGCTAATGCTGCATTTGAGCCAATAAGTTACAGAGAGATTTAAATGTACACCGCATATAAACAACTCTGAGAAACAGCAAATATTAACAGATTATATTGAGACCTTTCACTTTATGAATCTCACAGAGTCTGAATGCTGTGATTTAATGCTGTGCCACAGGCAAATATTTTTAGTAAGTAAACTAAAAAAACAAGGGATCTATCCCGTTGTGTATGCCCAATAAATCGCTAGCACTGACAGCTGCAGTGCCAGCAGGTAGCCGCTAGATGGCACCATCAGGTTTCAGGGAAAGACTATAATTAGTCCCTGCCCGACGTGGCGAACTCAACGGCGGTGAGTCGACAGCGAGGCCATCGCTACGTTCGGCGCGGGCACTCTGCCCTCGAGAGCATCGGGCGATCCTCTAATAGCGCAAGGTCTCATGTCGGCGAGCCTTATGCGCCACGTTCATATTACGAAAGGACCCTATGTTGTAAAAAAATTGTCACTTTACGAATGCTCACATGAGCAATATATTATAGACCAAGAATCCTGTACAAAAACAGCAACCTAACTAATCATTCAGGCCTTTGTTTACATCATTTTCCCAACTACTATTACTTGTTCTCCACCCACATCTCGTTTGTAGCTTTCTGCCTTCTGCTATCCCCCACCTGGATTTTCTACCTCAGTTATTTCCCAAGCAAGTCGCCCCTTAATGTATTACTCCAGCTGTCTTGATCCTACAATCATTATGTACCCTCCAGCTGACCCTTCCCTCATGTCTTTTTTTTTCTCCACAACTCCTATCACCTGCTATTATTCCATTCCACCTCCCTCTGATCTCCTCCTCCAACAGTGACTCTCCGTTCAGCTCCTCAGCTGCTTCCTCTATATATGTGGCCAATTAAATAGGGTTCTATATAAGCACACAGCATATTTTATTTACATAAGTTTTTAGTTAGTGAAGACCTTGCTTTTGGATAGAAGTTCACTAACTAAAAACTTCTGTAAAAAAATATGCTCTGTGCTTATATAGAGCCCTATTCAAATGAACGAGGGCCCTAGTTATGCTGCAGTAAGAGGTATGTCACAAATGGGCTAGTAATTAGCTTTTACAACAAGAGAGAAATGTCCTGTGCCCAGCGCAGGCTTCAGTTCATAGTGACGGTATTAGGGTGGATGCGGTGTACCTGCTACAATGTGATGCTGTACGGTATGTCACTGCTAACCCATAAGAGTATGTGTATTAATGTGAGTGTTTAGATAAAGGGCTATTACATTTGCCATGCATCATGGTAATAGACGGTGCTAGATAACAAACAAACATTTATTTTATGGCTTCTGTGACTGCTCTTTCTTATAATACACAGATCTTATGAGTAATATACAGGTTATACTATTTGACCATTTGATGGAGATAATGAACAGCATACTAGTGCCATTCACTAAGCTTTCCTATTAGATGCCTTCCATCTCCTACTAAACGAAAAACATCTTCCCTACCTTGCACGGTTTTCAGACCTTTGCTGTTTTTGTCTCCACTAGCAGTGGTGTGCAATGGCCACAAGGTTGCACAACAGTGGTGCATCAAGACTTTGTTCAATTTGTTGTTAGAGTTCGGTTTTTGGTTAGGCTTCAGGGGGGATTAGGGTAGTGGCAGCAGATAAGCAGCATGCCACTATTTTCCTATGTAAAGCTTATCATCTGCCACTACCCTAACCCTGAACACTATCCTTAAGTCTACCCCTAAATAAAAATAAATAAATGAACTAAACAAAGTCACTACACGTCACTGCTGGTGAGGATGAAACGGGAAAGATCCCAGTTTTCTACCTAGGTAAACTTTACAGCAGCATTGTCTGATTTTCTGTTTCATCCTCTATCACTCAACTCTCACTCCCTTCCTTTTATAGATTGATTGATTGTGAGCCCGATTGGCAAATATTATGTAGCCTGCGACTGCATATTACGTGTAACCTCCATGTTTTACTGACGTCATGATGACGGTGTCCTTTGCTATTGGCTGTGTCTAAGAAGTAAATTAAGGGCTTGCATGAATGTTGTCAGATCATATAATCATGCCCCCTGAAATCCTACTATAAAGGCAGGGTTTATTAAATTGTGAGCTTGAGTCACTAGAATACATCTAAACATTTAGAGAGAAAAAATAACACCCTCAGCAAAAAGGACAGTTTAGAGGCATTTGCGAGCAGTGTTTCTTTGTTATTAGTCACATGCATGTTGAACAGTGTGGTCAAACATTTACCTTAACTGGAATACTTTTATCATTAACCAGTCAAATAAGGACATGTTACTTTTGCACAGTAATCCCTTCAACGTGAATGTGCCTTTGTGTACTGTTCTAAAACCATATGATTAATAGTCTTTGTATGTTGTACACTTCAAGCTCCAATTTGGCACCAATGGGTTCCTTTTTATACGTACACATAAGGCCTATTGCTTGTCAGGGAAAAGTCATTTACTAAATACTACAATTTTACTTTTGTTTTCACAGTTAGTTTGAAGGGAAGGTAGAGAGCCCAGATCAGTTGGTATAATATAAAGATATGAGAAAATGTATTTTATGATGAAGGTTATAGTTTGTTTTTCATAGTTGCTCCGTAAAAAATATATATCTATAAAATATATCGATTAATTCTGGTTGTTGAAAGTAAGATTTTTTTTGAGGATGTATGAAAAATAAAAAGCATACAAGACACAAATTCATTGTAACCATAAAAAAAAAGAAAAGAGTGGAGACAAAATTAGAATTCCTTTCCAAGATGTCTAAACTCCAAATATCATACAATCATTTCTCTGAAATTATTACATTGCTTTATTTGAGATGGACCTATCAAAATTGTTCTACTTAAGTTAAAGTACTAATGTGGCCCTATATTAAAAATAGTCTATTTTAAATTAAATTCATGAAAGAATATTTGGTGCCAATATTTGGTCCCTTTTTATACATACATTGCTTATCAGGAAAAAGTGAATTACTAAATACTACAGTTTTCCTTTCTTTTAAACAGCTAGTTTGAATAAAGTAAAGTAAAGCCCAGATAAGTTGTGTCATGATGTAAAGAAATAAGAGGGAAATGTATTTTATGATGAAAGTTATAGTTTGTTATTCATAGTTGCTCAGTAAATGTATCTGTAGAATATATCCATTAATTCTGATAGTTGAAAGTAGATCTTTTTGAGGAAAAAAAAAATATGTGCAAGACCAAAATTTATAGTAGGCACCAAGAAAGAAAAGAGTGGAGATGCCGGGGATTGAACCCGGGGCCTCATACATGCAAAGCATGCGCTCTACCACTGAGCTACATCCCCTACTGCGTGTAAATGGGAAATGACGCATAGTAGTAGTACAAAAAATGTATTTTATTGCAGGAATTTTAAGCTGTCTAGCTTTAATTATTGATGTTGTTTAGCATATAAAATAAATTACTAATCATTACATAATTATAATAAAATGAACAAAAAAAAATTGCCTCCCCGTCGGGGAATCGAACCCCGGTCTCCCGCGTGACAGGCGGGGATACTTACCACTATACTAACGAGGATTAGCTGTGAGTCCGTGCCAAATATGTGATCAAGTAGGGCATTTGCACAGAACACTGCAATTTCTATACTAACGAGAAATAGCTGAAATTATGCTTTCAAAACAGGCTTTTCTATAGTCTTCCGCACTGTAAAGTCTATCGTGAAAAGTCATTTCCCTGCTTAAGAATTTAAAAATAAATTTAAATGCAGACACCAAAAGAATTTGCCGAAACCCGGGATCGAACCAGGGACCTTTAGATCTTCAGTCTAACGCTCTCCCAACTGAGCTATTTCGGCAACTAGGAAAAATTTCAGCTATAGCTGTTTAAAAAACAAAACACTGTTGCATTTTATCTAAAATGTCTTAAGATTTCCTCGCTTTTTATTATTTTTTTTATATTGTTTATATTAGGATACAGCATTTTCCTCAAAAGTGGGCAGAAGTGGACAAAATTGAAAAGCTAATACTTTGTTATTTTGCTAATACTGGAATAAAACAATTACTTGCTTCAGTGATTAACATGCCAGCTAAAACTACCCAAATACTTATTATATCATGAAGAGGCTCACTCTTACTTAAAGGACCAGTGCATCTTGACATAAAACATTCTCTGAAAAAAATCTTGATAATATTTATTAGTGTAGGAATCCATTTTGAGTTTGTTACATCATGTTTCTCAGAGCTGTATCATGAGGGTATGTTTTCCTTATCTGTGGATAGAGGGATGGTCAGTGAGGGAACATGGAGCCATTGTAAAGATAGTTGGATAATAGTTAAACAGACACAACACCCAGTCCATCTCACTGGCCCAGAAGCAGACCCCTTGCATCATTCACTGCAACAATAGCTCTCCAGAAATGTAAACTCACCTCTCACACATACAACTTCCACCAATGTATCATGGATCTCTCCACGGTCCTGTGAAGCCACCAACGTCTATTTTTTTCTAATTAAAGGGTACATTTATGACTTTTTTCCTGATTGATTATGTTCTTAGACTTAAAGTTTTCAAACATATTTTTTATTATTGTATAGTGGTCCTTTAACAGACACTTCTTATCTCTTGGGCCTTTTATTTATGCACTCTCTTTCTGAACTCACATCTTTTTTCCTTTTTTCCTCCTTCCAGGATCTCCCTGTGACAGTGCACCGACGCCCTGCTCTGGGGGAGCCCAGTGCTGTCCCTAGCTCAACCTGACATGGCCTGCCACGGCCACCCGCGGATTATTTAAAATTACATTGGTTCCTATGGTAACTCGACCTGTTTGGAACTAATACTACCGTCCGTGACAGATTAAGGTCGAGAACCAAGGTGCCACTGTTTATGTATGTATGTATGTATGTATGTATGTAAATATATATATACTAGCTTCTTGCCCGTCAAAAATGACAGCATTAAAAATGAAAGCCTGGCAATGCTGTCCTGGCAATGCTGTTTTCCACAAAATGTGAGCACCTTAGGCGCTCATCGCGAGCCTCTCCCCTGCGTACTTTACAGGCCTCGCAATGGCTTTGCTGCTCATTGCCGTTTTTTGCAAGCCGCAACTTTCCTGCTTTGCAATGATCACCTTCTGCTCTCATTGCGAGCCTCTCCCCCTGTGTACTTTACAGACCTCACGATTGAGCACCTTCGGCACTCATCGCGAGCCTCTCCCCCCTGTACTAATGCTGTTTGACACACAATGAGAGGCTGTGCCCCCTCTGAGCACCTCATCGCAAGCCTCTCCTTCTGTCTACTTTACAGGCCTTTGTGCTCATTACAAGCGTCCCCGTCCCCCCGGTGTAGTTTAGGGGCCTTGTGATGAGTGTTACTGCCTTGGGTTAAGTGTTACTGACTTTGGCTCTTTTTTACTGCCTTCGGCCTCATTTTCATCCTGTTACGTTTTTTCTGGCACCATTTTCTATTGTGAAAAAAACGTCAAATACGCTTCATTGCATAGGCGCTCATTGCAGCTAAAGTCCCATGGGCCTCGCGATGAGCGCTGCATTGCAGCCCAGCAACTGCAACATTGCGTGACCAACATTGCAAACGTGACCATCATTTCCCAAACCAACAACCATATATGTGATACACTATGTGAGCTAATGCTAGAGGGGGCTGGGGGGTGGTGGTAATTTTTTTTTTGCACCACGGCCCTCCACACAGTAGCTCCACCGCTGCCCTGTGACTGTGCTGCCTTTGAAGTGCCACTATAGTAATTACATATATAGTTGTGGATTTGCGGGTTTGTCACGCTTTGTGAGCCTCGTGAAGGCTAAGACTAAGACTTACGTATGCTCCTTGTGAACACTAAGTATTGCCAGTGATAAGGATTTCAACCTTATTATTTCTCTCTTTGAAGTTACTAGACATCAAACTAGTTTCCCTTACAACTTGTGTGATTGAATGTCGCAGGAAGGTCATTTGTGATGCATTTGGATGATGAGAGGTCCTAGGAACTTGTCGAATATTCAGATTGCATGACGCAGCTGTGCAGACACTATGGGATCAATTTGAGCCAAAGTCGACCTTCCTTTTTTAAAGTTAGATGTTGATGCAGACAACCCAGGAGGTGGTGGAGCCAACTGACACCTATGTGACAGAATGGCACTGTCCCAAGCCTCTGAGAATACGTTTGTGATAAAGAGAGGTGCAACTATCCAAAGCTTGTCATTATAACTAAAGTCTTTGTCCAATAAAAATATATCATTATATAGTGCAATACTCTGATTATTCATCTGGATTACTGGACCTTCACAATGACCCCAACTCTTCATATCTAACAGGAAAATATATTTCACAACAATTTAGAAGGACACTGTGTGGGAGATTGCAAGGTTTAATGACTAAATCCCAGTTTAATTGCTCAATCTTGTCTTACTAATTGTATTAATGTTACACATATTCCTTCAGTCATTTTTTTGTTAATTTAACCATTTATATATGACTAGAAACTTGCCCGTCAAAAATGACAGGATTAAAAATGTAAGGCTGGCAATGCTGTTTGCCATACAATGTGAGGCTTTTCCTCCCCTGAGCACCTTTGGTGCTCATCGCGAGCCTCTCCCCCTTGTACTTTCCTGCTTTGCACTGATCATCTTTGGCGCTCATCGTCGTGTATTTTCAAGTCCTGCGTGCCTGGCTTTGCTCAGCCTCGTTTTCATGCAGTTTCTGAATTTTTTAAGTTTTTGGTCCGCCATTTTTTTCCTCAATCACACACCGATTTTTGGATTGACGAAAACCCCCAAATATTGCTCCAAATCACTTGTAACGCACTCCCAGGCTTCCTGTCTCTCCCCCTGTCCTGTCTGTGAGTGTGTTATTATATTTGTTCATTTTTGTTCTTGTTTTATAGGGTTTTTAGAGTTTACGAGCTTGGCTCGCAGTTGCAACCCTCAAAATGCAGCTTAAGTCCCATTTGCTTCAAAGGCTCACCTCACTTTGCGCGGCTTTGCAGATGAACCCCTTTGGCGCTTATCCAACCTAACTCCTGCGCCGTACACGGGGAGGGGGAGGCTCATAATGAGCGCCTTATGGGCTTGAAAAAAAAATGACATTTGTTAAATCTCGAGTTGGTTTGGGAAATGATGGTCACGCAATGTTGCAGTTGCTAGGTTGCAATGCGGCACTCATCGCGAGGCCCGCAGGACTTAAGCTGCCTACTATTTTCTTCAAGCCTGAAACTCGGAAGCCATTTCGAAGGCCGCAAAAAGACGCCAATTGAATAGCATATTAGCTTGCAACCTACTTATGGGCTCCCTGCTTCTCCCCCTGCGCCCCTTGCCTGTCCCCCTGGGCCTATTGCGGGCCTCGTGGGCCCACAAGGTAGAGGGGCGGGACAGGCAAGGTTCACAATGGGCGCAGGGGAAGCGTCAGGGAGCCCGTAAGTGATGTTACAAGCTAATTTGCTATTCAATTGGCGTCTTTTTGCGGGCTTTGAACGTCTTCCCAGTTACGGGCTTGAAAAAAAATGGCGACGATTAAACCTGTAACTATCAGCCTGGCCTGCAAATCAATTTCCCCAAAACCGCAAATGTTCTCACACCCGTAAATGGCAAATGAGACAGAGGGAGATTGGGGGTGGGGAGGGCGAGAGAAACATGGGAGGGAGAGACAACAGGACATAAATAGCAACATAAATTACAGCTGTATATTAAAAAAAGGTCTGGTAGGAATAAAGCATATGTATAACACATAGTCCCATTTCTAGGGCCTCATTCAATTGAGATTTTTCCAATTGAATAGGGCTCTATTTAAGCACAGAGCATATTATTTTTACAGCAGTTTTTAGTTAGTGAACTTTTATCCAAAAGCAAGGTCTTCACTAACTAAAAACTTCTGTAAAAAAATATGCTCTGTGCTTATAAAGAGCCCTATTCAATTGGCCAAATCGCAATTGAATGAGGCCCCTAGTACCTGTCCGAGCCCACGTAAGTGTGCAGGTGCTTTTTTTGTACAACAGAGTATTACAGTAGCTGTATGTGTTTTATTTTTGGATGTTACTGGTATGTGGTCATCCATGTTGAACAATAAAACAAGCAGTGCAAAAGCTGCAGGGTGTGTTTGTTTGTTTATTTATTTATTTATAATCCTACACATAGAAAACAAGAAGAGGGCGAAGCACACTGGAACCAAAACAAAAATATATATATAGACTAAGAGAAGTTACAGGAATTTATGGAGTCTCACAGTCTAATACCATACAAAGGAGTGGCACAAAATAATAGGTCATCTTGTGAAATACAGACAACAGAATTCTGTATTCATACAATTCCCTTTTTGGTTATTTTAGTTCCTGCGGTTTGGGCTAAATAACTGCTTGCCATGAGTAATACAAGAGGAACTTACAAAAGTGCCATCTCACAATTTCCTACTAGCCCCAAATAATGAATGAGCATATAGGGCTATATAGTCACCCCATTTGGTTCCCTTTACTACATGAGACTGTAATGTAATAATCATTCTTAGTAAATTCTGGTTTGTCTTATTTTTCTCAACAATACACAATCAAAATTCACTATAGATGACGTATGTAGGTAAGGCCACAACCACATTTTTGGGGTCCCCCAGATACGTGGATGGCTGTGATACCTGTGATATTTTACCCAGTCAAATGCCTACTAGAGTGGGTAAATGGCACAGGATGCCAACCATATCCATAAATCAAGATCACAGATCCTTCCCTCGTTTGTGGATTCCTACCAAGATTATATCATTTCACTCACTTACATTCAGCACTAATATACAGAAAATGGAACAGCAAATATTAAATGGCATAAAATGTGATCCTTTGGAAGATAGATAAACAAAGAAGAATAATTTGATAATCATGAAGTAATAATTTGTTGGAAAATGTAAAAATAAAAGTGTTATTATAATAAAAATAAAGAATATAGTGTTAACAAGGCACAATATTTAAGTGAGTTCTTGGAAGAATAAATATGCTGCTACAGAAGTCTCAAATTTCCTGTATTGATTTACTAGGCTAAACAAATCAAAATAATATATTTAGAAGGAAAAAAAGAACTAGCCTCCCCGTCGGGGAATCGAACCCCGGTCTCCCGCGTGACAGGCGGGGATACTTACCACTATACTAACGAGGATTAGCTGAGTATTGCAGCCAGATCTCTGCATATTACAATGCAACCTTTTATTAAAGGGTAAGTACAAAACATGACAGGCGATATACAATAGTCTAACGTGAAAAAGAGACATGGGGTCTTCAGTTATTACATACTGTAAATACTAGATTACAGCAGTGTATAATGGCAGCCAATACAAATATAGCAGCAAAAACATGTGGTTTCATAATTCATTTGTTTACTAAAACCTACAAAGATTAATTGAATATGCAATTAAACATTTTACTCTAACAAACTGAATATGAAGTCCCTCCACCTTCACTGTGTAACAAAACAATAAATTATATTTATTAAATGCATTAGAATACTGCTAATGTGACTAATTGCATTGGCGCCAATTATTTATACATACGTGTTTCACTGATAAACATGTCCCTAACAGAACAAGGATTCTAATGACTGATAATAGAGCGGCACGACAGCCTACGTAGAAGTCACATGACAAGTAACGTCACATTTCAAATTCAGCTTTCTTTACAAAGACCTTTGTCAGTATTTGCAGTAGGGGATGTAGCTCAGTGGTAGAGCGCATGCTTTGCATGTATGAGGCCCCGGGTTCAATCCCCGGCATCTCCACTCTTTTCTATTTTGGGGCCTACTGTAAATTTTGGTCTTATTTGGTTTTTCATAAATCCTCAAAAAAATCTTTCAACAACCAGAATAAATGGATATATTCAATTGATAGAATACTTTTACTGAGCAACTATGAAAAACAAACTATAACCTTCATTATAAAATACATTTTCCTCTTATTTCTTTACATCATGACACAACTTATCTGGGCTTTACTTTATTCAAACTAGCTGTTAAAAAGAAAGTAAAATTGTAGTATTTAGTAATTCACTTTTCCCTGATAAGCAATAGGCCTTATGTGTATGTATGAAAGGCAATTGTTTTGTGTAAAAATATCACTTTACACAAATTATATTAAAGTGAAATAGATTTTTTCGTCTTTCTCTTGTTCTAACCTGTTAAATAATACAGACTGTCGGGGGAGTCTGGGAATCTATTATATATACACAATATTCTTTTTCGCTCTTTGGGATTGTTTATTGTAGTGATTTTTGTGTATGGTTTCAAATAACAAACCTTAATGATGAGTGAAATAATTCTGAAATGCAAAAAAATAACACAACCTTTAGTATATTATATGTAAGTATGTTTACCATAGTCATCAATTTTCTTTTCTCATCTGTTTATGTATGTTAGTTTTGCAGGAGGATGTGTTCTGGTAAAATAATAACCTCTCTCTTACCCTAATTTACATCACTGACGGTTCTAGATGCCAGATGCCCATTGTGCCGTTGAAAACTTCCTGTATATTCAAAGTTTCTTCTAACCTCAAGGAGGGATCAGCACAAACCATAACTAAAAATGAAGAGACTGTAATTTGAATATCTCAACAAGTTTTACTTATTATTTTTAAGCATATTTCTTGAAACTGACTATTTTTAATATAGGGCCACATGAGTGCTTTAACTTTAGTAGCACAATTTTGATTGGTTCTTTTCAGAAATAGTATTTTAACAATGTAATAATTTCAGAGAAATGGTCTACAAGCACCGATTGTATGATATTTGGAGTTTAGACACTTTGGCGAGGAGTTATATTTTTTTGTCTAAAAATAATAAAAGGATATTCCTTCCAGAATTTATTCATCACTATAATTGTTGTCAGTGTGTGTCACGTTACGATGTTGGTCACGGTGTTGTGGCCTGTCTCTTTCCCCCCTTTCCCTCCCCTGTGTTTGTTTTCTCCTGTCTATTCCCCCCCTCCCTCCCGTGTTTCACCACTCCGTGTCTCTTTAACCCCCCACTCCCTCCCCCGTGTCTCTTTCCTCCCCCCCTCGTGTATCTTTCCCCCGTATCCCTAAACCCCCTTGTGTCTCTTTCCCTCCGTATCCCTTACAGCCCCCGTGTCTCTTTAACCCCCCTCTCCCCTCCCCGTGTCTCGTAGCCTCCCTCGTGTATCTTTCCACCTGTGTCTCTTAACCCCCCTCTCTGTGTCTCTTTACATGTCTCTTTAACCTCCCCTCCCCTGTCTCTTTAACCCCCCTTGTGTCTCTTAACCCCCTCTCGTGTCTTTCCCTGTCTCTTCAACCCCCCTTTCCGGGTCTCTTAGGCTCCCTTGTGTATCTTTCCCCCTGTGTCTCTTAATCCCCCTCCATGTCTCTTAGCCCCCTCCTGTGTCTCAGCCCCCTCCCTGTATCTCTAACCCACACTTGTGTCCTCCCACCTCCCCCGTGTCTCTTTACCCCCCCTCTCCCTCCCCGTCTCTTAGCCCCTCCCCTTGTCTCTTTAACCCACCCTCTCCCATCCCAGTGTCTCTTAGCCCCTCCCTGTGTCTCTAGCCCCCTCCCGTGTCTCTTTAACCCCCTTGTTTATCCCCTCTGTCTCAGCACCTCTCCCCCCTCTGTGTCTCAGCCCCATTCCCCTGTGTCTTTTTAACCCCCCTTATGTCTTTCCCCCTCCCCTGTCTCTTTAACCCCCTTCTCCCTCCCGTTTTCCCCGTGCCTCTTTAATCCTCCTCTCCCTGCCCCGTGTCTTAGCCCCTCCTCATGTCTCTTTAACCCCCTTGTTTCTCCCCCGCTGTCTCAGCCCCCCTCCCCCGTGTCTTTTTAACCCCCCCCTTGTGTCTTTCCCCCATCCCATTCCCGTGTCTCTTAGCCCCTCCTCGTGTCTCTTTAACCCCCCATCCCTTACCCATGCCTCTTTAACCTCTACATCCCCTCCCCGTGTCTTAGCCCTTTTTCGTGTCTCTTAGCCCCTCCTCGTGTCTCTTTAACCCCCCTCTCCTTCCAGTGTTTCTCCCACTCTCCCCTCCCCGTGTCTCTAACCCACACTTGTGTCTTCCCACCACCCCCGTGTCTCTTTAATCCCTCTCGCTCCCCCGTGTCTCTTAGCCCCTCCCCTTGTCTCTTTAACCCCCCTCTCCCATCCCCGTGTCTCTTAGCCCCTCCGCGTGTCTCTAGCCCGCTCCCGTGTCTCTTTAACCCACTCGTTTCTCCACCCTCTGTCTCAGCCCCCTCCCCCGTGTCTCTTTAACCCCTACATCCCCTCCCTGTGTCTTAACCGCTTTTCATGTCTCTTAGCCCCTCCTCGTGTCTCTTTAACCCTCTTCTCCTTTCAGTGTTTCTCCCACTCTCCCTTCCCTGTGTTTCAGCCCCCCCCCTGTGTCTATCCCCCCTCCTCTCTAACCCCACATCCCCTTCACGTCTTAGCCCCTCCTTGTGTCTCTTTAACCACCCCCCTCCCTCCCATGTTTCTCCCCCTTGTCTATTTAACCCTGCTTGTCTCTAACCCCACCATCCCCTCCCCGTGTCACTCCCCCCTCCCCGTGTCTCAGCCCCCTCCCCTGTGTCTTTCCCCTGTGTCTCTTTAACCCCCCCTCTCCCCAGTGTCTCTCTTGGCCTCCCTTCCCTCTTCACCCGCCCTCCCCCCTTTTCGTCACCCCCCTCCCCCTGCCCCACTCCCCATGGCCTCAGCAGGAAACCGCCACAGGGATCCCCTCAGCCTTACCAGTATATCATCTTTTGGTCATATTACGTTGGTCCTGTCTCCCTGCGTCTGTGTGTCCTTCTGCAGATGCAGGAAAATCCAAATTGTGACGTTACCACTCAGGCTTCCCTGCCTCTGCAGAAGGACGCAAAGGCGCAGGGAGACAGGACCAATGTAAGAAGACAAGAAGAGAATAAAGCCCCTCCTTTATGGGTGGTCATTGCGAGCTTGTCCCCCCTCTGCGGGCCCTGCAATGAGCAGCTTTGCCTCATTGCAGGCCTCTGCAAACCAGCAGCGCATAGTTCGAAATTGCAAGTTTGTCGGTCACGCTATTGCGCATGCCAGTAAATTTTTAACATAGCGTGACCGACAAACTCGCAATTACGACAACTATATATGTGATTATTTATACTTGAAGATTTCTATTGTATCAACCTTCTCCCCTCAGTCCAAGCTCCACCTATTGAGCTTAAGAAGTTTTTACTTATAAGTTCACCACTAGCTTTACAAGGGAAAAAGAGTTGTTTATGCTCCAAGGACAATAGCTGGTATCAAATATTTCTGCTTCCTTAAACTTACACACGCACCTACATCCGGAACAGCTTACTGACAAAAATTAAATGAGACAAAATAAATAAAAAATAAATAAAAAATAAATAAAACATATTACAGATTTTATTTTGCTTGAGGTGATATTTACATATGGTACAATAAGTATATTGTAAAATTGAAAATCTTCTGCATTCAAAACCAATCTGTATTGTTATCATTAATCTCAGTGCATAATCCCCGAGGAATCCATACATTGTATTAATGTATAAAACACAACATAAAAAGGCAGGACAATCCATCCATCTAAAAACTAGACAGATTAGAACATTAAATGTTCCTTCTTCAGGATCTGCCTCCTTTCTATCAATATTTCATAATCCATTTATAAATGTTTAAAGAAAGAAAGATAATTCAACCAAGTCAGTTAAATCCAATGTAAGCCTATTTATGATTTGATTGGAGGCCATGATAGGAAAACTTCTTCATGAACAGCTTCAGGAACCCATTGGCAAAATACAGGCAACAGATCTGAAGAGAGAGTTATGGAAAGTAGATTAGTTTTATATCCTAGGTTGAGACAAATGTATGTAACATGCAACTATAATAGCTTATTAAACAAACAAGGTTATACAAATACAAATAAAATACAATTTGACAAAGGATGAAGACTGTAAGACTGCCCAGTTTATTCCATTAATCTACTACTATTTATGTAGCACTACTTTCCTCACCAAGTACTACATTTAGAGATCTGATTTTTTTTTTTTTTTTACTTTCTCTAAAATATGCTTGTAGTAAAGCTCCGTGATTAAATCTAAATGTCAGAGTATCCCCATGATATCTGAAAAAAACATGCATTTTCAAGATAAAAATCCTAAGGGTTAAAGATGAAACTGAACAAATTAGACTAGTTGTTTTATGTGTATCTGGTCTGAAATTACCCACAAGTAAAGATTCTAAGGCACAATTTATAATATGCTATAATATGATATTTGATGTATCCAACGTCCAAAGATTATTATCATTGTAAATATGATACATTACAATTTTGGAGTTAAAATGTGACCAAGTGTTAGTATCACTGCTTATATCAAAATAAATTAGTTTTATTGAAAGAAGCAACTCTTTGATACAATTACAGAATAGATCTAACTAGTACATAACACAAGATGAGTTGTTGTCTTGATTGTTTCTTTGTTTTATCCCTTTATCATAATAATTGCTCCCATTTTGTTTAACACATTGATGGAATACAGTATACCATCAACATTGTGAAAAAACACCCTGTTTGGGTGTGTCTCCTTTTCGAACTTAAGCTTTTTTGTAGTAGGGGAAACTTATACAGGAATATTAACACTGTTAACTTTATAAATAAAGTAAGACTCATTTATTTACAATACCCACTCTACTTACATTTTGGGTCCTTTTTCCAGGCTGCCTGCAAAGCTGCAAGATTATCAGCATTTTCAGAAACTAGGGCTTTCAATAATATTTCTGTCCTTGGCTGAAGCCTGCAGAGGAAGAAACATGTAAATATATAAAAAAGAATGGAAAATGTTCCAATTCTTCTTCTTTCTATTTGCTGGTCCCTTTTTATTCCAAATTTGATATCATGAAATTAATGTCCAGTGATATGCAACCTTTTTAATTCTGTTTGGTATTCTAGAAATCCTAAAGACACTTGTTTCTAAAACTAACTCATACCATATCAAATACTAAGCGAAAAAAGTGATTGTAGGCAGAAATAGAAGGGAGTCATTTAAGGAATAAAGTGTCTGTATTTTGTAAATATCAGCAGTGGCCACTTGGAAAGTGAATACATACAATTTGTACTAGATAAGACAATTTTCAGTGAAATAGTTTTTTGCCTGGGGACACAATAGCTAAGGCTTTAATTGTTTTATACGCCATATATTAACCATAAACGGATTTGACAATTTTATTATTTACCAATAAAAGTTAAGTTTTAATTTTATTTTTTTTGGTCTACTACTGCCTACAATCATTTTTTCATTTAGTATTTGATATGGTATGTTAGTTTTGGAAACAAGAGTCTTTCTTTAGTTCTATACACCTTTCTACCTACTCAAACACTACCCTGGGTGATTTGGATGGTTAATCATTTTATCTGCAGTGAACAAGCTAATTAACTTACTTGGCCCAAGACTTCAACATTGTTATTGGACTGGACAGCAAAACATTGGTATAAGAACCCATTTTTTTGATCACCTTTATAACAAAAAAAAAAGAAAGTTAGAATGGGAAAAATGCAAAAATGTTTAAAGTATTTATACTTTAAGGCAAACGTTGAATACCTTTCCTTCCAGCAAGAACTTGGCAAAATATTTATATCGATCTAGACCTTCTGGGTAATCAACTTCCACAGCAGGGAGCTGCCATCCTACTCTGTCTGTAGGAATAAAAATGCAAAATAATTATTTATTTACAAGAAGTTTGATACACAGCTGTAATAACCTACAATAGAAGTGGTCCTAAAGCTGTATTTCCATACAGCAACATTTTACACTCTAGCCTTGATATAGAACACATAGGAGGAATTTACTGGCACAGAACTAAATATTTTATAAATAATTACCTATAGTTGTACTACACAAAGTGCTTCTCTCACAACAGTCATATAATAGAAAACAATTTATTTAATATGTATGAGAGGAGGAATGCAAACGTGAAGTTGCGATGGTCAGGACATTGTATGTTAAGCACTCACAACTTTATTTGAGTTTGAAATTCTAGCTAACAGAAAAAAATAACTAAGCTTTACTTCTAGTTGCACTTACAGTACAAAATCTACAATAATAAATTCTGACATACGTACAGAATGTGCTCTGCCGGTGACACTTCACTTTTCCAGACTCAGGACAGTAGAATGGAGGAGGGGCTTCCAATGGGGCACCAAAATGACAGTACTGAGGTAGCAGGACAGGAATCCATTCAGGTTCAATGGCAGATACACCTGCAAACACAAAATAATAGTTTACATTAGGTGGTCCAATGTCATAACTATTGGTTTAAGAAGAAAAAAGAAAAAAAAAATCTTTTTTTTTTTTATCCCATCACATTTCCCAAAACCAATGCATTCTAGATATACGGTGTAAGAATTGGTTCTCGTCATGGTCTTTTTCCTACCTTTCATGTACATTTTTGTTGTTTCCATAATTTCCTGGTAAACTACAAAATCGGGAAGCTCTCTGAAGAGGGCAGAATTTGGGTGAATAAAAACTGGATCTTCAAGAAGTGGAGTCTGAGAAAATACAAAAATAACTTGTTTTAGGAATTAAACTATAAAAACATGGTGCGACAGCAGACAATAATACAATTAAATGAAGGATTTTTTATTTCAGGAGCAAACTTGTCACTGGAAGTTATTCTAGCACTTGCAAAAGCAGGAGCCTCGCAGACTCGAAATTAGTTGGCTGATCTCTATTATAATTATCCATCCTTTATTTGTAATGCTCCAACATATTCTGCAGTGCTGTACTGGGTAGATACAAGTCAAAACATTTATAACAAATTACAAAAGAATGAAAGGCCCTGTTATTGAGATTAAAATAAAGCAAACAAGATGCTTTCCATAAAAGAACCTAACATGATTGAGAGCGTGCAAACTTACAGTATAGAGTGCATGGGTTAGATATAGAAAGGTAAGGTACAATACATTATCCATATTAAGGCTGAAGGTAATATGATTATTTAAAGAGGGGCATGTTTAGTGAGGTTTTAAAGATTTTGAGGTAGGGGATAGTCTAGTGGAGCGAGGCAAGGAGTTCCAAAGAGAAAAGT
>CM050163.1:434633627-434716127 GCA_027410445.1 Discoglossus pictus | reverse complement strand
TTTCACTCACACAAGAGGATATCCAAAGGGTTTAGTTGTTTCAGCATTATTATAATAGTGGATACAACAAAGTTGATGTTTTTCTGCTAGAATACCAATACATACCTTATCTATGTTCAAATCTTTCATTTGAAGAACTAAATCTTCTACGGGTCGTCTTGTTATTTCAGGAAGAGAAAACTGTTCAAAGTCACTGAAGACAGCTGAGGAATAAAGTCTATTTGGGGAGGACAACAAAACAGATATTATTAGATATTTTAGTTAGACACATCAGGTTAATGCAGGTTTTCATAGTGCAGAAAACCATCAACTATTTATTAAGAGGTTTTAATAAATCACAAAGTATCAGTATCGTGCAAGATCTTGACTGAAAATTACAATATGTGTCATAATGCTTAAATGGCCATTGCAGCTAATGTAAAAAGCACTTTTGGATGTATGTAATACAATAATAATAGCAGCTGTATAAGACATGGACAAACATTTTTAGTGAATTGTCTGTTTGTTGCATCACTTCCTGAGAGCTGGATCATGGGGAACGTTTTTTTTTTTCTGTATCAAACAGGGGAGGTGGGAACAGAGAAAGATCAAAAGATAATTGAAGAAAACATTGAAATTGACACAGCACCCCTTCACCCTCAATGACCCCAGAAGCAGGAAGTTAATTAAATCAAGAGAGGCAAAAGCTGCTTTCAAGAAACATCCATCTCATACACATACTTCCACCAAGATATACTGGGTATCTACAGGGTCCAGCAAAGGCATCACAGTTTTTTTTTCTAGTTACAAAATTAGCTTTTTGCCTGCTTAATTATAGACTCAAAAGCTTTCAAAACATATATGTTTTATTGTACCATGGTACAGTTACAAAAGAAACAAGCCATGAAACTATACCTCAACAACACTACTTTATTTGCATCAGTTAGACCCCAAAATGTATTTAGTGCAGTGAAAATGGAAGCAAAGTTTTAGCAGTTCTAGGAATCCTGACCACATGGCAAATAGCAATCAGGAAGAAGCAAATACCATTTGTAACTCTTGCCAAAAAATCTATATTGCACACACCTGTAACAATGGCCAGGTTCTGTGCGCCCAGCTCTTCCTGCTCTCTGATTGGCTGAGGCTTGAGATGTCCAGTCCACTCTGAAGGAGGACACTCCAGTGACCTTATCATAGAAACGTTTTTTCACCTTTCCACTGTCAACCACATACTTAATGCCAGGGATAGTGAGGGATGTTTCTGCCACATTGGTGGCCACAACACATAACCTTGTGCCGCTGGGCGGGGGTTGGAAAACCTACATGAGAAACATTATTCTAAGAAGACCGAACTAGAAATCCATGAACATAAAGATTCTGTACATATGTAAAATAATCTAAAAAATATAATCTAACTATATGGCAGTTTGCAGCTAAATGGGCATCTGGTAATGATGCACTCTACATACTGGGTTCTTAAACATGACATAAAAATAACCGTACAGAAAAATGTAATTATGAAAACAAAAACAAGCAAACAACTATGTTCCTTCCCAGTGTAATGTGCTTAAGAGTGGGATAAGGAGACAGAAGAGTTTCTGGAGCAGGTGATTGGGTCTATCAAAGCCATGCCTGTAGGGGATCAGTGATGATTAATACTGGTAGGGGAAGTTATTGCTGCTGGAGAAAAAATAAATAAATAGCTGCATAACAATAAATCATCTACTATAGCCGTTTATTACTTGATTCAAGACAGCAACACTTTCCAAAACAGTCCCAAGCAATACATTTTCAATATTTTTGCTCTCACAATAAATCTCCTCTAACCTGTCATACATTTTTTTAATCCTCTCTATTAAATCACTCGATTAATTTCCCCAGCTAAGAAATATATTTATCACCAAAAAAAATTCCACAACCCATTTGCACATAAATATAGATATTATGCACTAAAAAAACACATTTTACCACAATACCTTGGCTTGCTTGTGAGGTGCCAACAAGGAATAGAGTGGCAGCACATAGAGTGGGAGGGACTCATCAGATCTTTCATCTACAAAAAACAAGAGGCTTTCATAATAAGTACAACTTGCTAATGCTACTTATTATTGTAGGACATGTAGCTTTCGATGTGCAAGGAAAAATAAATGTACAGGATTATGAATTGGCAAAGTTAGAAAAAAAAAAAACAAAAAAACATATACATTAAGCTTACCTTCTTCTGATCCTCCATCTCCTAGATCAAGATCAATGTCTGACCCCTCAGCATCTCCATCATCTTCGCTAACATCCCTGTCTTCATCTCCCTCATCAAGAGGCAAAGCTGAGTAAGAGTCCAGGTTGATTTTAGGCAGGTTCTAAGCAATGATTAAAAAATAAAAAATAAATAGAAAATCAGTAACAGCTGCTTATTACTTAATCAGAGGTTTATATAAAAAAAAAAAAAAAAAAACTTTCCTAACAAAATGTACCAGCCACACCCAAATCTGCAGAACATTAAAGGAGTACAAATGCAACATTGTTCATGTAGTATTTAAATAATTTTATTTGTGGATCTGGTGTATTCATTATAGTGTTAGAATATTTTAAGACACTATTTGTGAAGGGAATTATAAAAATTACATTAAATATAAAAATAGCAACAAATGTACATAAATACAAAAAATAGTTGGGACTTACCACATTCTTCTTTGGTTTTGATTTCTTACATTTCTTCACTTCTTCCTGCAACTCCTTTTCTTCTTCTCCTGTAATAGAAAATACCAGGAGTTAATCTAGACATATTATTTGTATCTTTAAAAGAAAGTCACTTTTTTACAAACACAATAAGCAACACTATTAATACAATTCTTGAGGTGTCACTTAACAGATAATACTTTTTTTATCCAAGTTGTTACTATAAATATAGGCAAAGAGGTGTCTGCTGTTTACACTTTAAGCCTTTGATAAAGTATAATGGCAAAACGGCGATAAAGAACCAGTCCGGCAGTTTTCTTTTATTGCTAGTGTTAGGCGATTCAGCACATTATATTCCCAATAAGGTTGTATTAGAAGTGGTTGGCGTTTGTTCATAACACTTCAGTTGCACTAGTAATATTCATGTATTGTCCCCAGTGTGGAGTAATATTGGCTAAAAAGATGTTTTTAGTTGTGTGTATGAATTATTTAAAAAAACATTTTTTATATTGGTTGGATTTGATACCTTTGAGATTTGTTGTCCTATCTTATCTATAGGGCCATCAGCCATCTTGTGGGGCACATAGTAGACCCTAGAAAGGAGGTCTCTGCATGAAACACAGGGAATTCCCTATTTATTGATTTGCCTTCTACATAAATGGCCTTGTAATTTGTGTAATCTGTAAAGTACCTATCATTACACCTTGATTCTAAGGACTTTTGTGCTACTGCAGAGCCACTAGTCATTTTTTTGTGGGACAGACTTTGGCCTGAAATGGGGCACAGCAATCTTGCAATATAGATTAATATTAGGTCCATTTTGACTATAAGTGTTATTCTACCCATCCTTGATAATATTGGCACCTCCAATGGATATATTGATGTAATTCTTAATAAAGTACCTGTATTTATAGTTTTTCTTCTTAAAGAGCACACATATGTTCAGTATTGTTTGTGCCCTTTTATTATGCTAATGTGTAGCTCAATTTGCGGATCACTGTACTTCATAAGGATGGCGGGGTAATTAGAGGACTACCGCACAATGAGAAAAAAAAAAATATTAAATTCTGCTAGACCCTTGGCATTTACATTTCTGTAAAACCAAGGTTGCATTCTTTGGGTCAGTGGGGAGAGTGTCAATGTCAATCTTATCCAGTTATCAAATAAAAGCTCAGAACTGCTGCCTGTTCCCTCCTCTCCCATCCTTCGCTCAACTGATAAATACAACCTCCCCATCATCTCAGGATGTAATGTAACGAGCACAAAATTGATTCATCTACTCAAACAAAGCCTTCAAAAATGTAGATTTCCCCTAAACACGTTTTAAAAGGATATGGACGTTTTCTGGATTTTATTTACTTTTAGGTACATTATTTTATTAAGATATGCTTATAAGCTCTGTATTTACTCATTAAAATGCTCCTGCATATAATGTTGCTATCAGTACTAGATGTACTAGCTACAGATTGTCTCTCAGCAGCATTTAAAAAAATGTTTGGGATGACAGAGTCCCTTGAAGTATTAAGATTCACAAGGTGTTTCGTGAACCAAATGACATTATTACATACAAAATGCTTTTATGCAGCAACAAGACAAATGATTATATGACAAAGATTGAGTCATTGGAGGCTACGGAGATGAAATCAATGACAATAATGGATGTATCTATGACATCTAACTTTGGTTTGATACTTTTGAATTTGTTAAACTTGTATTTACCGTGTTGCGCTGCGGAATATGTTGGCGCGATACAAATAAAAGATAATATTGATAATAAATAATAATACGTGCATAGGACAACAAAATATGTCTCTTTCTATCCATACCCACACTGAGTTGCTTATCACTCATGCATTTTGCACCTCATACTATTCATCGACCAATAGGATTTACACTTCCATAAACAACAATCTGTAGCAGCACAAACATTTTTGAAGCACATACCTCCACCTTGAGCAGCTTTGCCATGGCATGGAAATGCTTTTCTCAACCTTCTGCAAAGTGAATGCACTTCTGCCTGTCCAGTTAGAAACACCAATATGCCTCCTAAAAAAAATAATAATAATATTTATCAAAAAAGTACAAAGCAGCATTGATGAATTCCACATGTTAAGAAAAAACAACACACAAACTAAGTATTTACCTGGCGGCAACATCCTGTGGATCTTACAGACTTTCCTGAAACACTCTCCAGCATAATCATCTAGTGGGGTGCGTTTGTTAAAATGAACGGTGACTGGAAACTGTCTCGCATCCACCTGGAAGGAGCAATTTTATACATATAATAAGTAAATGTAAGGTGGGACAAAAAAGGTACCAGTGACGGGGTATTTAAGAAAAGATGTATTAAACCTTAGAAGTACAGTTCTAGTAGTTCATGTGGTCAGGTGCCAGTGTTATTTGCACAAGTGGAACACACACAACCATAAATATAAGTGATAGACTCACCTTGATAACAGGAGGAGCGATAGGAAAAAGTCTCTTGTTTTCAGTGAAATCCTCAATACGCAGAGTAGCAGACATAATAACCAATTTTAATGGATGTCCTTTCTGTAAAAAGCAAGAATTGAATAGGCATCATATAGGCAAAGTATAATATACAGAGAGAACTCACAGAACAAATAAATCATTGTACCTTGTGCCGAAGAGGAACAATGCGAGATAACAATCCTATTAGAATATCACTGTAGACACTTCTTTCATGGGCTTCATCAATTATAATAACTTTATACTTCTTCAGCAAGAAATCCTGAATAAAAAAATAAAAAAATAAAATAAAATGGCACTAAAAGATTTGAATAATTTCAGAAATGTTGCACTTCTGTAGTGTAAATGCAGAAATAATAGCAATAATGCACAGACACACAGACATTTAAGACAGAAAACATTATGGGACAAATACATATACTGTAAAATGTAAAGCTAATAACACACACTACATTTTTAAATTATAGCAGTGAATTCAGCTTGGAAAGAGAAACAATATGAATTTTATTAAGTCAGTTAAACTGTATTACAATGAGGTTGGGAAAAACGCCTCAGCTCTTACTGCCCATTTATAAGCTTTTTAGAGAAACAGCACTTGAAGCCCGATATTGACGTTTTATCTATTTTGTTTAGTATTTTTTCTTATGTTACAGTTTCAGCCCAATAATCGGTCCTCAGTTCTGTTATAGCTACATAGAGTACCAAATCATTTTAATATTTGTTCATCTGTTTCTGTGCTTGTCATTCTCAGGATTCAGAAGCTCTTCCTATAGCTCTTCCTGCTTTAATATACATTATATTCTTTGTTAATGACATTTCTCTCATTCTTACAATGTAAAATTGTAGGTGTGTAAATAATAATAAAGTTTTTCAAGTTCTGCCCTAAAGAGACAAACACAACAAAGGCCCATCTTAATGCCTGTTTCTTGAAGAGCTACAGTTGATAATGAGCAAATTATTTTAGAAAGACAAACTGAATAAACACGGAGTATACATTATCAAAGTTACTCTGTGTAGTTTCCATATAGTATATTAACTGCCTCATAAAAAAGGAGCAGTCTTTAAAGGAAACATACCTTCTGAATTTCTTTTAGCAGAACTCCATCAGTCATGAACTTGATTTTAGTTTCATCCGAGACATTTCCTTCATATCGGATTTGATACGAAACCACCCTGAGTTGAAAACAATATTATATATTAACAATTGTTACATCTCTGCAGTGTGAAAAGGAACACTCAATTCACATTTTATAGTATGCCGTTTTTCGAAATCGGATGTCAATTTGGGTATGGGCTGAAAATTCACACACACCAAAAATAATTTAAATAAAACATTCAAAAAGGACAAGCATGGCAAGAAAAGATTAAAAAAAAATATATATATATATATTTTTTTTGCTATATACCATATTGTAAGATGGTATATTAAACAACATAAGTGCATATAAAACGTGACGTTCATCAGAAGACTACATTTTAAAAATATGACAAAGATCCTGAAAAAAAAGGTTAATAATGATTATGTGACCTACCTTGGAGACAAGTTCATTTCGAGTGCCACTCGTTGGGACATAGTAACGGCTGCTACACGGCGTGGCTCAGTGACACCAACAATGTCATTGTTACTGTGGGAAAAAAAGTGAATACGAAAATATGAATTAATTTACATCCTTTAAGTTAAGTAATTAAAGAACAGAATACATAATACATGCCCTGCTCAGAGGTTGGAAAGAGGAAAGGTAGACGAGAATCGAATACTGTTAGGGAATTAAAATTCTTAAAAATTAGGATAAATTAGAAAGAGGTTTACATAAATTGTTGGAAGTTTAATACAAATAAAAGCTGAAATAAAATCTAATATTGGCTGCAATCGATACTTATTTTTACAGAACAAATGATTTCAAAATAATTATATGCAATTCAAATTTTCTTACACCCTGAATGAACTTTTAGCCTGTGGATATTTTTATCACACTAACTGTAGAATTAATATCCTCAAAAGAATGTGTTAAGCGACACAAAGTTGTTGTTGTATGCATAGAAAATGAGTGATAGATCTGCTGATCAACTTGAACTATGATGGATAATAATGCTTATTCACAATAAAAATGCACAAGTAAATTACCTCCCATAGCCAGCTTCATACAGAAACTGTGGCACCTGAGTAGTTTTGCCACTTCCAGTCTCTCCACACAAAACCACAACTGGATTCTCTTTTATGGCTTCCATGATAACTTGTTCTTCAGCAAGAATCGGAAGCTTTAATCTGGCCTCCTAAACATTGGATGAAGGGAAAATGCTTTAAAGCAATTTGCTGACCTGAATCGGAAGAGTCAATCATCACCACATCTTAGTATAATAAAAGAAAAAAAAGGAAAACAGGATAAAATAAAACAAACCTGGATTTCAGGAGATCTGTCCACAGGAATGAAAATGGCTGGCTCTGAAGAAGGCACTTTCTGTTTTGATGGGGACTTGTCTGTACTTTGTGTTGGCTTGGACTCTGCCTTGAGGCTCTCTGAGGTGTTAGGGACATTAGGCTGCTCTGTAATCCTGGTACTGTCCATATCATCTCCCTGGGATTTGATCTCCTTTTCAGCTGGATCATCCTCCTCTTCTCCAGAACTGTCAGAAGACACTGTAGAATCAGACTCTTCTGCAGCCTCCTCTTCTGCATCCGATTTCCTCCTGCGTCTCTTATTGGCACCACTGATGCTGCTGATTCTTCCTACTGAGGAACTGTCTCCTTCTTCTAGTGTCCTACAATAAACAGTAAGAATCAGTAAGTAAAAAGCAAATCTGTGAAGAGGAAAAAAAAAAAAAACTAACTTCACTCACTTCTTTTTTTAAACATTAAATGAAAAAATATCCCAAAACAAAAATTCGGTTTTGCATGCACATACATTGATATCCTTAAAAGTTAGGAAAAGGTTTAATAAAATGACAACTGCAATGAATCAAAAATACATCCCTTATAAGATTACAAAAAGTTTTGCTGCCAAAATATGATATTTTGAAAATAAGTAAAGAGCACTTAATAACTACTCTGAAAATTATTTTGGATTATTCAGTTATATAAAAGATACATCAGACTTACCGTTTAGCATTGTACAAGCGATCTCCTATACCCAACTTGGATGTTGTGTACAGCAGACTTAACTCCTTCTCAGATACCTGTACTTCACTTAGTTTGCTTAGGATGTCAGCTCGCTATAAAACAAAAACAAAAATGTTCCCACTAGTGTTGTAAACATCACAATTACTAGTTTGCAATAATAATTACAAAAAAAGTTGAAAAGGTTACAGTTAAGTCACTTACAGACTTTATTATACATTTATATGCATTTGTGTATCTGCTGGTTGTGTTCAATCAGATAAGGTTAGTGAGCATATTTATATTAAGGGTATTTTCATGTGAAATGAATAGGAAATATTAGAAAGGATTTGAAAGTGTAATGTCTTGGCTAATCAGTAATTACATTTATTGCTTAGCAATGCTGTGATCATTATGCATAAAATGTTTCTGCAAATATCTTGTACACCGACATGACTCTTACCCAAAGTTAGTATTCCAAAGTAATACCCTTTTTTCTAACCTGATTTTTCTTCTCTTTCTGCTCCAGAACCTTCTGAAGTAACTTCTTCTGCTTCCGACTTAATGGCTTTTTCAATGATCCACTGTCATTTATTTTTTTTCTTTTGGCTTTTTTGGCAGGTAAAACTAGTGCATTGCTCTCGTCAACTCCTTTTAACTGCTCAGCTCCTAAAACGATTTACCATATAAAACAAACACTCACGTTATGTACTAAGATTTTCTTACACCCCCAATGGACTTTTAGCATGTGGATAAATGTAAAATTAATATATGAATATAAGAATGTGTTAAATACAAAAGTTGTTGTTGTTGTTGTTGTTGTTTTAGGCATTGAAAATGAGTGATCTTAAAAAAAAAAAAAAAAAAAAGAAGAAGAAGAAGAAAGAAAGAGACAAAAAGAGGTTCCAGTTCTTGTAATACTCTAAACAAGTCTAGGCTTTCTGAAATTATATATATATCTATCACATATTATAATTGTCAAACTATGAGACGTCGTCATGCTTTGTGTGGTGCGTATGACTTTTAGTTACAGCACTAAACCTCGCAGCACTTGGGCGATGTACGCCAAGGCGATCAGTGAAGGCAAAGAAAAACGTGGAACTTAGCCAGAAAGGAGCGCCGATCACACATTGAAACACGCAGGCCTCCAAACACTTAGGAAACGTGGGATTGCCTTAGGCTGCAAGCAGTTGACGAACGCAGGACTTACAAAAAAATAAAAATACGAGACGCGAGTCTTAGAAAAAAAAAAAAAATGTCAACGTCCGAACCGCGCAAAGCAAAAAATACGAAAAACATCACACATAGCACGGGGGAACAGCCAGAACGTCTGGGAGTGAGATGGAACGCGAGTTTAGGTCGATTTTGCAGAGTTTCGGCACTTGAAAATCGGCTAAGCAAGAAAACAATGGGGGCCAAACAATATGAAAATGAAGCTATACGATCCTGGACCGTGCAAAACACTGCCAACCACTTTCAAACAGGAACGTACGAGGTACAAAATACACCATTACAAAGGACGGCAAATGCTCGCAAACCGCGTAGCACATAGACAAACGACGCAATTTTACAACCCTAACTTGCAACATTACACATCTAAATTTGCGCTTTACACAAATAAAGCGACGGTTTTCCCTCATGCACGCAGCCTATTTCTAATGCACAGTTGGGACAATCATAAAACTATCTCCTCAGGCCAGCAACAGTCCAACTGGACATTATATGCTGCAGGAAAATAAAAAGAGATTGTTACCTCTTCAGGCTACTGATTGTTACATATACTAATAAGACAAAGGTAAACTATATTCATTTATTATTCAATTAATTCATTAATTAGTATTTAAAAAAATATAGAGAGGAGCTAAAGGACATGCAAGGAGAGGCTTGCAATGAGCGCCAAAGTTGCTCAGCGCAAGGCTCGCAATGAGCGCCAAAGGTCCTTGAGTATAGAAAGCTTAACATTGTGTGCCAAACAGCATTGCCATGGCTTCAAATTTTATTTTTACGGGCAAGTCGCTAGTGTGTGTGTGTGTGTATATATATATATAAATAAATGCATGACATTATGTGTAGGAATGTGTCCCTTTGAGCCCAGTTGGAGCTCACCTTCCAGTTCTACTTGCACATGTTGCTGTGGCTCTGCAGACTCATCCCCTTGTGTCTGTACTTGCTGCCTTGCTTTCCAGTTATGTCTTTTCCTCATTTTCCCCATTCTGGCAGGTTTCTACGGTATATAAAATGGTAGTTATACATATTATTCAGCTTTATCTGACACATTCCCTATCAGTAGCACAACACGTCTTCATTTTTCCTCACACATAAATAATAATTCCCATACAACTTTCATCACACATACATAATTCCCCAGATGCCCCCTATTTTTTCTAATAACCCCCCGACTCACTCATTCACAGAACAGTCCGACACTCTGTAGACTCACACTGTGCTGGAATCACACATGGAGCTTCCAGGCAGGAAGTGCATGGGAGGAAGTGACGTCGGGGTCCTTAGCAACCAATGTGAGTGCTCCGTAGCAACGAGGCCTACATGGGAGTTGAGTTAGTGTTAGTACAACTAGCAAATCTGTTAGAATTAGTGGGTAATGCATTGCAACCAGATGTACTGTCACAGAGCCAGCCAGCGTTCTTATACGGATTCTGACATATTAGTACCAATCTATTGTACCATAAGATGACATAATGTATGTATGTATATAGCAAATATACTGTACATGGGAAGAGAATAGGAGTATGTCGGTTCTGCCGTAATTGTGTATATGTCAAGAAGCAAGGAGTGTATCTGATGAAATGCCAGGCGTGTGTCTGTTATTCTGCATGTAACACTTGTATATTCCAATCTTATGTAGCTTGTTGTTCCCAATAAACAGCAGTGGTAATAGAAATAAGTGCACATTATTATTAACCTTTATTTGTAATGTGCCATCATATTCTTTAGTGCTAAACAGGATACATTCAATTCAAAAACAAATCGGAAAAGAATCGAGGTCCCTGTTATTGAATTTAAAATTAAGCAAAGTCCTTTCTCTAAAGCACCCAACAAGACTTAAAACTCACAAACTTACGGTCTAAAGGGTATGGGTGAGGTACCATATATACCGTAAAGTACAGGTGAAGGTGATGAGCTTCTTTAAATCGATGAGTTTTTAGTGACGTTTTGAAGGATTTGAGGCAGGAGGATAGTCTAGTGGAGCGAGGCAAGGAGTTCCACAGAATAGGGGCAGCACGTGAAAAGTCCTGAAAGCGGAATTGAGAGGGAATGCTCTTATGCTTTGTGTACAATGGAATTCATCAATCTATTGTATAATATTACTTTTGTTATGTCTTTACAAAAGGAAATTAAGAAAAAAAAATTGTAGAATAATAAATAAACCTGGTTGTCATATTATTAAAGGAAATTAAAATACACTACAATTTAATATCTTTTTATATACAAAATAATACAGAGTGTGTTACAGAAACAGAAATCTACACAAACAGGTACTGTGATATTACAAGGTGATAAATAATTTATACATTTAATTTTGATAAATATGGTCTCAATCTTTATTATCATTAAGTTACGGTACACTTTGTGAGATATATATGACATTGTTATTATTATGAATTGCCAAATAGACAGGGATCCCTATATACTTACTCATTGTGCTTAGACATCTTTGGTCCCTCGCTTCATAATTTAATTTACGGTAATAATTCAAATCTTTTGTAGTAATCATTGATAATGTAATAATTTCTTTATTAGTATTTGCGGCTCATAATAATTTATACAGGAAACATTTTCACAAAATATGTTTAATTTGATGTACCTTTAATCCTTTAGAAACATGGCTAAGACCCTTTAACTCAAAACTGGCCTTGTCCCATGAACAGTGCTAAGTCAGTACATTTATCTCTGTAATTGTGGGTCACATTTTTTTAGCATGAAAATCTGAATTGTCAAAAAGGCAGCTCTTTTCTGGACATCTCTTTTTGTATGCATTTAAAAAGAGCATGTTTTAAATATTATCAAAGTTGTGTTTTGCATGAAAAACGATTAAAAAGAGAAGTAGAGGTAGAGAAGTATGAATCATAAACCTATATTACTGTATTACTATATTAAACATTTGAATCAGTTCTTTTCTCCTTTTAGACGTTAGTTTGTAAAAAAAGAAAATACACTGGTACATTATCCAATACTATTTCAAATGCAACAAAGAAAAATGCTTTCAATGTACCTTTAAAGGAGACCAATTCATATATCTTTGTACAGCTTTATATAAGCCAAAGTACATTCATAAATAGATAATAATGAAAATATTCCATTATTCTAACCATTGTTTTACAATACATTGCTACTCAGTTGTTAACAAAAATGTGAAAACTGAGCTGAAATGACATACTGATAGACGAAGGAACAGCCCATTCATGTGATTTCTCTGAAACAATAAAGTCCATTCATTGCAAAAATCCATTTCAATCTCTTGTGCACTTAGGTGACGTATGATTTTTTTGATCATGTGCTATATTTACCCATATACAGAAGTCTGAGGTTTATAAGCAATACTGTGTATTTGAATTAATTGTAGTGCAGTCCTAAAGCAAATTGTAAGGAAGGAAGTGGTCAGTCATGTATATCATATTCAAATTATACAATTGTTATAACTATACTTTTAGCTTCCTTTTTGATAATATAATATTGAATATATAATATTTTACTGTAACAGAGAATCGGACATAAACAAATATACTGAAAAGTATTATCCTCCTTCCTGAGATGCACATTCAGGATTTGCTGCAGCTATTCACAGACTATTCAAAAGACGGCTCTAGCAGTGAAGATGTTAATAATATTAATTTTAGTTTAAGATTGTTGAATTCAGCTAATCACCATTAACATGGAATGAAGGACTGCTATGGGTTCTTTTGTTTGATGTTTACCCAAATCAGAAAATATGCAATATTAGAACCACGGAAGTCAAATATTTTACAGTATGTTCTTTTGAGGAATTTGTATTGGTAATAAGTTACATTATTTTATAAAGAAAAAATAGATACAACATATTACTATATGCAGTTATTCTTTACAGCGGCTACTATTTTCTTTTATTACATGGATTATTATCTGGGAGTGTGATCCTTGTTGCACTTCATTGTTTTCGTAGAATTAAATGGTTATCTACATTCAGTCCCTTCTCTGGTAACAAATTAAAAACTAATGGATGGCAACATTAAAAGTGTCCAATAATTAAAGGACCACTGCAGATCAAGGAAAAACATCATCAGCCTTATTAAATTGCAATTCGTCAAATCTAAAGGGCTCTATATAAGCACAGAGCATATTTTTTTTACAGAAGTTTTTAGTTAGAGAAGACCTTGCTTTTGGATAGAAGTTCACCGACTAAAAACTTCTGTAAAAAAATATGCTATGTGCTGATATAGAGCCCTATTCAATTGGCCGAATCACAATTTAATAAGGCTGCATGCTTCTAAAGTTGAATCAAATTAACAGCATTATCAGGTATGTATGTAAGCAGTGGGCATAACATCATCTTTAGGTAAAATCTATTATGATTCCCTCAATTTAAAGGGACACTAAGGTCAAATATTTAGCTGGGGGACAAGTTCTACAATGAAAAAAAATATATGATTTTTTTTTCCAATTTCTTACTTAGTTCATTATTTTATAGATATTTCAATCTTTTAAGCCCACGTGTTAGTCTATTGTGTATTAGCAACATGGCATGTTCAAATTTACCACCATTCATTTCAAGTAGTACTTTTTCCCAGGGGTGCCAGAAATATAAATGAAGGAGTTTAATTACAAAAAAAAGGCTCTATTGTTACACTCTAGTAAGATTTAAACGTATATAGACACTAATAAAATATAACATGTATCATTATGTTATTAAAGTAGTAAATACCTCTTATGCTGGATTATTAAAAAAACACTGCACCAACATAGCTTTTAGAGCTTTTGCTATTTTTTTTTTTGCCAAGCAAGGCAAACTATCAGTTATCACGAAAATAAATATGGTTTTTATTATTATGAGAAAAGATAAAAATAGGAAAAATATTGGATCTATCCTGTTATGTTGTCAGGACAGGTCCACCTCTGCTGTGTGGCCTCCAAACGCTAGATGGCGCTGCCGATATTTAGCAGCGCTGCCGATATGTGAGAGAAGTTCTAAGCTTATAATGTTAGCCTAACCCTTGAGCTAACCTTAACCCCAACCATCACCCTAACCCTAACAATTTACCTAAGCCTTGACTTGATATGGCACCGGAATATCAGCATCGCCATCTAGAGGGTGCTCACCACCACAGCATGCGCCAGCATAAGAGGATAGGACCAAAATATTTACTATTTTGATAGGGTGATAATAAATGTTGTATTTTAACTGTTATTACAAATATAAATTGAACCAGGAAGTGCAATAATAGGGCCTTCTGTTTAATAAACTGTGAGTCCACCTGATTTTCATAGTGTTTATTCTGTTTGTGTCTGATTAAATCAGGCAGTGTCTGTGATTAAAGGACCACTGCAGTTCAAGAAAAAAAAGACACTTGTTTGTCAAGTATTTACCAAACTAACAATATTAGCAGATGTGTGTCTGGTGAATTTGGTATTTCTGACCCTCTGGGAAGTTGCCATTCTGGCTCATTTTACGCAAAACTGTATTCTGGGTTGTTAAAGGTTTAATATAGCATACTATCAGAAGTGTTTAGGCTCTTTAATGTATTCCTCATATATATTTAACACATGCCAATGATTTTAGCATGAATTCCTTATATAAAACATGTGTTCTGGCATGTTATGGGTGATATTTTGGTTTTAAAGGGTTAATAAAGTACTATATTGAATTGGCTTTGGTTCTTATATATCGTTCTCAATAGTATCTAACACATTCCCGTGATATTGGTATTGATTTATTTAATAAAGGGCTTGTTCAGGCACGTTCTGGCTTTTACACTATCCCTGAAAGACATACGTTTAAAGCATTTTTGGGAAAAATCTGAATTTTTGAAGACTCTGTTTATATGTAGAGGAATCCATTTTGTGTTGTTACTCAGCTCAGAGCTGAATCATGAAGGTGTGCAGGATCTTTTCTGTTGGCTGCCTGCACGCAGTGGTGGCCATCGGCCACTTGGTGGCAACATTTCAGTGAATTTCTGTGGAAAGCGTATCCTATGCCACTACCCTAACCCCTAACTCAGACCCTAACCCTATGAAATTCCCTGATATGTTGGCCACGCCACCTAGAGGTCGATGGCCCTTACTGCGTGCGTCCAGCCAACAGGAAAGGTCCGGTGTGCATTTTAGGGGACATGAGTGGTGGTATAAAATATAGTGCTGTTATAAATATAATTGGATAAGACTGACATACATACAATAATAATTCTCTCTCACTGGCACAGATGCAGTCTGCTTGCATCTTTTACTGCACCAATACCTCTCCAGACATGTAAACGCCCCTCTCACACACACAATGTCCACTAAAGTATCAATGTATCATGATCCAGGGTCCCGCAGAGGCAACAACATTTAGATTTCTAATTAACAAGTAGATGTCTGACTTGTTTCCTACTTAATTATACTTTGAATAAGACAAGGTTCTCAAATGATGTTTTATTATTGTATTACCCTACAGACACAGACAATACCTATGTGGGAGTATGTGAGAATAACCTGGGCAGACCCTCACTCATTCCCACTGTCAGCCACACAGGCCGCAGCCATGTCATACATACAGTGTATGGAGGAGACATCACACACAAGGGGCGGTGCTTCCGGTGCTGCGAGCAGACGGAGGTGCTGCCCATACACTGCCTGCACACAGCCTCCTGCTCCGGATAACATGGATGCTCTGCGCCCCAAGCTGCCCTGTATCCTCACCCTGCTGCTGCTCATCTCAGGGTCACTATGTGCCCAGGCAGCCAAGAGCCGGGGCCCCGAGAAGCAGAACAACTCCTTCCGCAAGGCAGCGGCCAGCTTCCACCAGACCATGAGCAGTGTGTTCGGAGAGGACAACGTGAGGGCTGTGCAGAAGGTTGGATTCTCATTCTTACATGTACCCCTGTGTGAGGCCTGGCAGGCAATGGCACTGCACTACATTACACTACACTAGAGGTCCCTGGCAGGCAATGGCACTACATTACACTACTGCACTACACTAGAGGCCCCTGGCAGGCAGTGGGTTAACACGTGTGAGTCATCCATATGCCCCACTTACCAGGTCCATATCCTACCAGGCTTGTCAGTAAATTCATACAATTATAATTACATCTAATTTATACAGTAATAGCTATACATTTGCACTGGTAACGGTCTACACCATAAATAAAATCATGACATGGTGAGCTGTGCTTTTACTTGTATTTTAGACATATATTCCTTTTTAGGTAGCCTTTCTTGTTGTTTAGTCATTCAGTCATGTCCAACTCTCCGTGACCCTATGGACAGAACCAAACCAGGCACATCTTGTGTTTAGTTGTGCTTATCAATAAGGTTTTCATGGAGTGGGTTGCCAGTTCCTTTTCCAGACCTCTCTGCTATGACCTGCCCATCTTGGGTGACCCTACATACTCTAGCTCACAGCTTAATTGAAGTACACCAGACCCTTCACCACAACAAGATAGCAACCCAGAAGGGGAGGTAGTCTTTACGCAACTGGAAATTCTTCAGGTCAAACACATTGTTGCAATCCCCTAACAAAGGAACTCCATATTGCATGGTGTAATTTCTTTGCAAATAGCATGCACGGTCAATTCAAACCGCATAACATGGGACATCATTATTTATAATTTTTTATATATGTTTTAAACATTACTAAAGTTGTGTTTTGCAGGAAAAGTATTACCGTATTGGTCCGCATATAAGCCGCACCCGTAAAGTTCAAGGGGAAAAAATAGAAAAAAGATAGTACTCAAATATAAGCTGCACCCGTAAAATTGGAGAGAGAAAGACTCTCCAAGTGATCAGCCATTGCAAGAAACAGGCTTTCTAATTAGCACTGTAGCTTTTTTTTTTGCAGGTTACTGGCTTTATAGGATGTTAGAATCACTAAAACCGGAAATCGCTATTCAATATAGCAGTCTAAAGCACGAAAATCGGCACCCTTAACTCGCAATCACGCAGTAATTTTGCGTTCGCGAATAGAAGCCGCACGCGTAGCAACCAAAGTTTGCAAATCGGCAATGATTTTTTTTACGGTCGCGAATATAAGCTGCACCCGTAACTCGCAAGCTCAAAAATCGGAAAAATGGTGCGGCTTATATTCGGACCAATACGGTAAGTAAAACCGTTCCTTTTCTATTTGGAAGCTGCACACATCCAGAACAGTGGGTTTGAGCTCATCTGATGGTGTAAAAAATGTACTGCAGGTAAAGAACTATTCCATCCTCCGTTCTGGCTCATAAGTCGCGCCGACAGAAGAGCCCATGAGCTATGAGAGGTGGTGCCGAGTGCCTGCGCCGAACATAGCGATGGCCTCGCTGTCGACTCGGCGCCGTTCGAGTTGCGCCACGTTGGAGGATGGAATAGTTCTTTGCCTGCGGTAAAATGTTTACACCACCAGGTGGTGCTGTGGCGCAGAGCTCAACCCTAGTCTTCTGGATCTGTGCGGCTTCCAAATAGACTAGATCCGTTAAATGTCTTTAAACTTCATTGCAACTAACAGGAAATGCACAGAGCATGAGTGAGTCAGTAGATTTCATTGGCAGACAACTATGAATGACTAATACATCTATATTGCTGCTAATTGGCTGGCCGGGGCAAGCCTATAGAGCATTTCGATTAAGATTTCCCTGCATTGAGAGCATAATTTGAAAAAAGAAAACACATAGTGGTACGTTATCAAACACCCTCTTTCAAACGCAACTAGGATAAAACAAATCTTTTAATATCCCTTTAATCATGACTAGGCAGGTCCTATGCATTTTATCTTCACAGAGCTTGCAACTTGCCTTGGCTTGGTTATGAAGCCCAGCATCTTGTAATCTGCACATATTTATTAATTTAATCTCATGTATTTTAAACTATGCTTGAATACATTGAATATATATCTTCCATTTCCATTAGATTTGCCCCATCCAAGTAATATGAGATGCAGTGTAGAGTATTTTCATGCTGGAGGCATCTGTTTTCCTGTGTAATTTATATGCAGATTAGTAACAATGTTTTCCTTTTTTATGCTGTATCAGAGTTAACGAGTACTGTGACTGCACATTCACTTAGATAAAGGCATTAATGTGTTTTTTATGCTTGTAACACTATTCCTTGAGGTGCTAAGTTGTTTTTTGGATGGCCTGACTTGTATGCAATGGATCGTTACGTTTCTTATTACTTAAAATACCAGAAGTTAATAAAACACAAACAACAAGATTTAATACTATTCGTATTATATCATGTTAGCAGTGTTTCTGGTAATGCGTGGCTTCAAAATGAAGTAACACATTTGTGACATCCGTCCCGTTTTAGGCAATATCATTGTATTTGTGTAGTTAAGAAGAAGTAGGTGTAATGAGTTAACATGAAAATGGTATGATCTTAATCTTTAGCAAAAGGGTTTACAACCTTTTATGTAACAGCCAGATTACATCAGATTTAAAACCGAGAGATCAACAAAGGACTAGTATACATTAATTACTTTGTTTGACTGGAATTATACAATTTGTTATTATAATAATATGGTAATTATCAATAACTAGCGAATTGCCCGTCAAAAAATGACAGCAATGAAATTGTAAGTGAGCTAATGGTATTTGGTGTCTAATAATAAAATAACTAATAGATTAATAAAGTAATATACTTTACCTATTTTGAAGCATTGTGTTGAAGAGCTGGCAATCTGTTTTGATGTTGCTGCAGCATTAGTGGTGTGGAGCTGCTGTGTAAGCATGCTGAATGTGTGCAGTGTAATAGTGTGCGTGCGCGAGACAAATCTGTTAGCGTAGCTGTGTACTTCCGCATTGTTCTAAAATGGCGGGTAATGTGTGGTATACATCTGTATCGGAATATCCGTAGGTGTTTTGTGGTGTTTTGCGTGTTTAGAGTGCTGTAGCCTCGTTTTCGTTTTGTTCGGCGGCCATTTTTTCTCTCGCTTAGAGAATTTTTCTTGCCTTAGGTAAGCTTTTTATGTATGTGTTGTGTGTATTTATTGTGTTTTTCATTTTTTCCTGTCCGCGGGTTGCGGACGATTGTTGCGAGGTCGTAATGAGTGGTAACGTGTCTCGTATGTTGTTTGCGTTACGACGTAAAGTTTGCGAGGGTCCTAGTTGCTGGCAAGGAGCGCCTTTTGCCTTTGGCGCTCCTTGCCAGCAACTGCGGCCCTCGCTTCGCGAGCCCGCAAGCGTTAGCAACAACTCGTATGCTCACAACTATATATGTGATGTCACTTAGACTTTATTTAAAAAAGGGGAAGTAGTTGTAAGTAAAAAATAAAATATCTGATGAAAGATCAGCTTGAGAGAAATACAGAATGTATGTAAAGGTTATTGTGTTGAGCATTTTGTATTTGTACAAGTAGTCTTAGGTTAGCTGCAGAGAACATAGATGAAATAAAGCACTTATTAGACCTCATAGGTAGCCCAAGTGGAACTGCATACCTAGGCCCACAGACATGCTCACTGCCTAAAAGTGACGTGCTTCTCCACTGTTGGCTATCCATGCCACACACTAAGGGTAGACAACAGAGCCATATGGTAATCCTCAATGGCCACGTTTGGCTATAGAATGGTAGGTTGCAGATCTTGCTTTGGCGGCAAAGCTGCTTTTACATTATCGTGTCAGTCACTTTTGTAACTATAAATTAATTTTACACGTCAGAAAAAGTGATTCATCTACATCTACTGTATGCAGACATACTTTGAGAGAGAGATTTTACTAAAGAATCATTTTAGTTTTGTTCCGGAAAGAATACATGCATGAAATTGGGTGGTGCATTGTTTGTGTCAAGATAATACTACCCTCTCTGGTCTTGCTACATTCTTGTGATGTGCATCCTTATTTTGAAAATATGATAATTCACTGTCTTTAAAATGATTAATTGAAGTAAATGTGCATATAATGAAGATGATGTAGTTTAAAAACTGTAAACACATAGTGCAGCTATGGACTTCTGCTGCACTTAATTCCCATTTTATAAATATGTATGGAAGACAGAGCAGATCAAGCGCTTGGGAGAGTGCACACGTAAATATACACTTAAATGCATCTCCGGTAAGTGGGATAGCACCTTTAATGAACCAAAGGCATGTCACTTTGTAATGTTATTCCACCAATTACATATCATATAATGGCATATGCTGGAGTCTTGCTTCCTGCTTTCTCATCATTTATTTTCTTTTGTGGTCTGTCAGTGATTGTTAGAAGCACAGTTTGGAATTCAGGGTGGATTTGTTTTAGTGTCCTGTTTCAGGCAATTAAATAACTAATAGGTTTCTGTTAACTTTCATATTGTACGTCAAGGTTAGAGGGTCTACTGACAGCCAGTTCCTCCTCTTCTGCCTTCACATGTGCCTGCTCCACTTGGGCAGATTACAGTAGTGTAGAAAAAATATTGGGGAATAAGATTTTTCCTGCCAATATCTGTGCTATTTGTCACCCTTTAGGACCCTTGCCTTCTTTATTGGCAACGTTTTGCGGTAAGAATAATATACGACTAGGGAGGAAATCTCCTGGGAGCCTAGGCTTCTAAAATGTGTACGTTTGACTCCTATTTATTTTTCTGTATGGCTCCTAAAATGTTTTCTTTGCTCTTAAGTTATTTTTGTCCATCTTGGTATACAACAAAATGAGTGCTTCCTTAATTAACTATCTTCAATGTAAATCTGTGTTTCAATATTTGTAGTCTCAGGGATTCTTCAAAAAAATTGTCTGAAATGGTGTCTTTGTGTGGGAAGCATTAAAGTCCTTAAGATGTTTTGAAGAGGTGTATTGAGGAGGTTTTGATACCTTGGGTCATTTTGGGCTACTGGGGATGGATGTTAGCCTTTGCCGTTGCACACATTTGGCAGATGGAAAGGTTTTGATATCTTGGGGCTTTGTAAATAAAGTATTCCTTATCTGAAGCACTGGTCTAGATGAGTGGTTGTCACAATGTAGTCTGGGGTTCTTAGTGCCCCAAACTCTTCACCTTTATCTATTCCTGTATCCCACTTAATTCACCAGTCTCTCTCCCAATATGAGTTTTGATAAACAATAAAACGGATTCAACATATTTTACGTATTTACAGCCATTTTGAGATCACTAGACTAAATATTTTCAGCTAAGAAAACTTTGAGCAATTGTATTCATAGACCTATTTTTTCTTTTTCTTTAACTATGTTGTGTGTTACTCACTGTCTGCTGTTTCTTTCCCCAGTTTTTCTCACGCCTGACAGAGAGGTTTGTGTACGGAGTGGATGTGCTGGTGGAGACTCTCTGGAGAATATGGACTGATCTCCTGGAAGTTCTTGGGATTGATGGTTAGTTATGGATACAAAACAAATATTCACTTAGACTAATTCAGCTTGCTTCAGACAAAAATAGAAAATCTTGTGAGCTCGGATGGCCATACTTTAAATTGTGTATATTGTATTTTTTTATTTTTTTTTATTTTTTTTTAAATAGGAGCCACATTTCCAGGAAGTTTTCTAGTTTTGATTAAAACATGAATTCAAGGCGTGTATTTAATTTAAAAAAAGTTCAGTTGCAAGCTTTATGTTTAAAAATAGTTAATGGGCCACTATTTTCTGAAGTTTATGAACTATGCATCAAGCTAACAACATTGGCAGCTATGTAAGCCATAAGCATAAAATGATTTTTAGATAAAAAACGTAATTTTAGAAGACTCCGCTTGTGGGGAGGGCTTCCATAATGGATTTCTAGAGATCTTCTTGCTGGCTTGAGCCTGGATAGGGAAATTATATATTTGGCAGTTATCAAGGTAAAGGACCACTGCACTTCAAGAAGACGCTTGTTTGTCAAGTATATACCAAACTAGCAATATGAGCAGTTTTGTTAGCTATGAAGATTTTCTGGGATAATCTGAGCTTTTGAAGACTCTATGATTCCCAGAGTCCATTTGTGCGGAGAGCTGGATGATAGGTCTGTGTGTTTATAATTATCAGTTGGAGGCAGGGGACAAACAGAAGTCCAGTAACTTTATTTGATAATAGGATAAGATTAAAACTGACACCATACTCCTTCCCCCCTGCTAGCCCAGAAAGAGACACCTAGAATCATTCATTGCAACCACAACTCTCCAGCAATGTACAAACCACTCTTACACCCAACTTCAAGCAGATGCATTTGTTGTCCTTCAAATTAAAACCTAGCTATATGCCTTCCCCCCCCCCCCCCCTGCTTAATAATCATCTTAGACAAACTTAAAGGGTTCATTGTGCAGTGTTGTTTTTGGTGGGCTTAAATCAGGGCTTGACAAATCTTGGGTGCCAGTGAGCCATGGCTCCTAACTGTGTAGCTGCTATGCATATCTTTGTATAAATAATCCATAGGCTCCTATAATTGGTTGCCTGATTCCTAAATAACCTGACTGGCTTCTAAATTTTGGATACATTTGTCAACCCCTGGCTTTAATAAAGCGTAATCTTTAAACTCTACTCTAAGCGTAATACTTGCTTTTTTTTTAAAATTCTAATCATGTCCCTTTAAACATGATTTCCCGGGAGCTCTACATAATGCTGTAAACCAGGACACTTTTCGTTCCTGAAGAAGACTTTTAGATACCATTCTGAATCAATAAATTAAATTGATGCTAATGGTTGAGAAAGTGGTCATTAATTCAGTTATCTGAATCCTTCAAAAAAGCCAAATGTCAAGGTGCCTCTACTGAAATATAATAAGGTCAGTCTCGGCAGATTATTTTTAAGTAATTGGTTATTTGAGGAATGGATTATGACTGTAATAAAAACTGGGTTTTTTTTTTGTATATAAACAATGTCTTCTGCAACTCTGATAGGAAAATGTGTTTCAAAAAGGCCCCCAAAAGCTTCCTTAGCACTTTTGCACCTCCTGGTGAGATTTTAATGGTGCAGTAATGACTTATACATATCATCATTCTTTTTAACCCAATATCATTTAGCCACATAGTTGGTTAGCTTTATGGTAGACATTAAAACTATAAAATATATATGTAGTTTTTTAGGGGGGTTTGGAGCTTGGGACACACTTTTGTGTTTTTAAAGGAGCAGGCCTTGAATTCTATTAATGTGACAATTTTAAATTATTTGTGTAACAAGATAAAGTCTTGCAATTGTTGCAAATGCACTCTTCAGAGGGAATTACGGACAACTGTAGTTCTGTTTTTAGAATATATTATTTTGCAGACCTACCCATGCCAATGCAGTAATGGTTTGGATTGATAAAGAAGTAATAACCTGTATTACCTTTTTTATATATGATTATGCTTCATTTTGGTTTCTGCTGATCGACTTCCTAACGTGGGAGGAAACTCCAATACTTAGGGAGTTTCTATGTGCACAAGGGAATTAAATAATTCAGTAGGAATTAAGAATAAGAATAATTGCATATGAAGTTATCTATATCCATTAGTATTTATTTATTTTTTCCAGGACAAGTATACTTCTGTTTGATGAACAGAATGTAGATTTTTTTTTTAGTTATACTTACTCTTTGTTGTTTGCTTTTGTTTATTTTCAGCTTCCAACCTGTCGCACTATTTCAGCCCTGCAGCAGTCGCCAGTAATCCCACCCGAGTCCTCATGCTGGTGGTTGCCGTCCTTGTTGCCTATTGGTTTGTGTCTCTGTTCCTGGGATTCTTTTTCTACATCTTGCACTTTGTCTTCGGACGTTTCTTCTCACTCATCCGTGTTGCTCTTTTTGCTCTCTCATGTGTGTACATACTACAAAAGTATGAAGGGGAGCCAGAACATGCTATGATACCTCTGTGCTTTGTTGTGGCTATTTATTTTATGACCGGGCCGGTCGGCCTTTACTGGAGGAGGACCAGCAACAACCTAGAAGAGAAGATTGACCACCTTGACAACCAAATCAGGCTTCTAAATATCCGCCTTACCAGGGTCATTGAGACTCTGGATAGAGCTGGTGACCAGTAATCCCTTTGTATTAGTCCGTTTACACCAGCTCCCTCTAGAAAAAAGCACCATTTGAATAATTTGTAACTGTGATTATAAGTGAAATAAGAAATCCTTTTTAATAGGGGCATTTATATAAATATAATAGATATAGTTCATTAACCTCCTCAATACTGGATACTTTTGCCCGTTTAGTATTAAGGAGGTTAAAAGTATTCAGGTGTTACAACAATGTAATATTTGAATACTTCATAAATTTAGGTTTCTCCAATAAGCCTGTATTTTTCTTTTTTGTAATGTTCTATAAAACACATCCTTTTTCTGAATCGTTAATCCAAAGCTGTTGCTACCAAATGTATCTCTTGAATATTTCCGTTCACTGAGCAGAATTTGCGCTGAATGGCTGATTGATTGATTGGATGGATTGATTTTTAATGGGGTAACCTGTATCAGAAAGGGTTAAAGGGCAGCTGTCTGAAACTTTAAATCAAATCTGTATTTAATAACACTTTCAAATCTTATTTATCTCAGTTTTTTTTAGAGTAGGAGTATTATGTCTGTGTAAAGAAGCTAATTGCTTCTTGGTTTGCCACGGTATCAGATTTTACTTTTTCAAACATAGTTATACATGTTAATTGCAGGTATATATCTATATCGTATGGCCTTATGTACTAAAGTGTGAATTTTTAATGTATAACATAAAGATAAAAATATTCTTTAACTATTCACACTTTAGTACATGTAGCCCTTAGTTATTGAAGGTGTCCCTTTAACTCCCTGTGTGTATGAAATTATGTGTGTGTAACAAAGCAGCTCACTGCCTAAAACTATATATAATCAAATATTCTTTTTTTTTTTGCTCTTTAGATTTGCCTTTTTAGATATTGGGTGTTAATTGGATGTTTAAAAAAAAAAAAAAAATATATATATATATATATATATATATATATATATATATATATATATATATATATATATATATATATATATATATATATATATATATATATATATATATATATATATTGGGAGTATATTGTATTGTGTTTTTTATAGTTCTGCTTTTGATTGTGATAAGTGCTTTTCACACAGTGCTGTGGATAAAATAAAGTATACGTATTTAGTATATGTATATATCTTGGTAAGTCAAAATCTACAGTAGAGAAAAACAGTGCTTAATATTGTAATTTGTAGACTTGCTGGTTTTAATTTAAAATAGTTAGATATTTTTGATTCATTGGTATTAGTTTACAAATGTTGCATCATTTTGATATGTTAGCAGCTGAATGTTCTCTGTTGCTGCTTAAAGCTTTCTCAGGGTTAATAAGCAGCAATAAATTAGTAACTGTATTTCCCTAGGTCAACGCTTTCTTTACTGTACATTGAGGTATAGATTGTGACTTATTTGTGACCCCCCCCCCCCCCCCCCCCATATTGTCATATAAATGAATAGAGAGGATGTTGTGGGTGAGTATATAAGTTGAGAGCTACTATAATGAACCAGCATTATAACTAAGTAGTAACAATCAGTATAAACAACTTATTGATAGTCTATTGTGATTTAAAGAACCTTATATTGTGTGTGATTTAAAAAAACAATTTTGTGTGTTTACACTACACTAAGAATAGCTGATTTTCCTGTCATATTTGGGCGTGAGCTCCTCCCATCTTTTACAAACTGTAGCATAATGTGCAGCATATTGCCACAAAAAATGTCAAACAATAAAGCAGCTACAGGGAATTGGGCTCCACCATTTATAAAACCATTTATTTTCAGTGTTAAGTTTTCTTAGGAATTACAATATATATGAAAATCACAGTAAGTTAAAAAAAAAACATGCTTATGTTGACTGATCTGTATTATTTTGAAGTTACAAAAGTTGAACAATTATAATAACCACTTACAGGAATATTGTCAACAGCTAATTTATAGTGATATAAAGGAATATTGCCATCAACTAAAATATGTATGTAATCCCAATATAGATTCATTTTAATCCCACTTGATTTTCATCATTATTATAATCGCACTCTGTTTATTTCATGTATGTCTTTATCGAGCATCAATGATTTCCTTTTTAAGACTCTATGATAAATTAGGTTGGCTATTATACCTTACACTTCCAGAAGGTAAAGCCTGTTTCTGAAAAAAAGTGAAGTCTTGCTATGTAGGAAACGCCAGATGTTAATACAATCTTTTTATGTTAGGCATAGGGCTCCTAGTCACCTCTACAATACACACTAGTTCGGAGATACAAGGTATAATATTGCACTTTTATTAGAGTAGCCTAATAGAAGTCCTGTCTTCAATACAGACTACCCATATCAGACAAGCCAGGAGATACTATATCTAGAGCATATACCTACAAGCCTGTGTGTGACACTCCAGTACCGATCTTGCACACGCCTGTACTAGAGGGATATTTTAAAAAATGTCATCTGGACCTGCTCCAAAGGACAACCTCATCCTTAATCTTTTTATGGGACATATACTGTAAAGTATTGTAACTTGAATGTTCAATTGAAACGGTCCTTTTTTTCCTTCAGTCTGTGTCTCGGTTATTGTGATTTCTTATACTATACTAGCATTATAAATACAGTGGGGCTTGGCTATAAAAGTGTATAGCCCTGAAAGTACAATAACTGAATGTGTAAACTGCAATTGATTGTAAGTTCTAGGACTTTAAATAGTCAACATATAGCAAGACTTCTCCACAATTAGAAATAGCTCCTTAAATACATTTACAAATGTGGACACTGTGTTTATTGATGTGATTAGCTGATGAATATGCTGTAACATGTCTAGATTTACATAGCATTTTTATTAAAAAAACATAATCGCGTCACTGGTTGATTTAGTCCCATGTAGGAATTGCACTGAATAATATTAGACCCTCAGGGAAATTAATCAAAATGGATTTTCTTTTTAGCGCATGACCTATTGCTCTGGACCCTGTCATGTTAATTATATATGCTGTATGCCCTTTTAGTAGTGTTAGAATAAGGGTATTGTTTTCTATGATATAAGTATGGGATTCTTTTTATATAATAAGTTAGTACATTAGTCTCTTCACATTTATAGTGACAACATAAGATATTGCTGGGCAAGTCACTCATATCTGAAAAACTGTTTGCGCACAATTATTTTGGTGTCTATTTGGCATAATTTATTTTAGAATTCATGTATAGAGTATTTTACACCATATTAATTATTCTGCAATATAAATGATATTAGTCATCTCTTATAACAACTACTGACCACTTTTGTATGTAACGTTTACCTCTAACTGTCTTTACACTGAAACTTAAAAGGAGGAGACGGATTCCTATTCTGGTTAATGCCTACGTCATATTGCTGCTTTTGTCAGTTCTTTTGTGTAAGTATAGCTTTGGTTCTATGTATAAGATATATAGATTTATTATTTTAATTCAGAATGTATATTTATACTTAATGAGATAGGAATATCTGGTTATTTAAAACCGTTCTGGTAGTAGACTAGATTTTATTTTAAGATATGTCAAATATTATACTTGCAAATACGCAATGCCAATTATTGAAACTTACAAAATAGTGAGAAAAAAAGTCAAATGTATAAGTTGCATCCAGTGTAATAAAAATCCTTATTAGTCCAATTATTATATCTTTTTTTTTTTTATTCCATCGCTTTGCTTCTAGCGTGTTGCCATGTTGGGCCCCCTCCCTTCAGCCATATCTGAAGTGCAGCACTTCATATGTGCCACTGAGTGAAAGGACAGGAAGCAAGCCGTGAAATTCCATATTGCAGTTTCTAGAACAGGAGACCTTTCCATTCACCAACACACCATGTGGACTAATAAGGAGCCACTGGTTGTGTAGTGTGAACTAAAATCTGCAACAGAGTTTCTATAACAAACAATACTTGTATACCTATAGCTTCTAGTAGCTTTTATAGATTGTCTAACTGTCACAGGTATCTTAAAAAGAACATTACCCCGTGCCCCCCCAAGCTAAGTTCTTTTAAAATGAGCATTCAAATCCGGCTATAAATTGTACTTGACCTTTTTATTCAAAAGTAAGTTGGGTTTTTTTTGTTTTGTTTTTTGGTCTGTCAGTTTGTGGTATCTTGTTTTCGTGGTACCAATAATTATGTCTACCTATGTTTATCATGCAGTTAGATTGTTGGGTCATCCCAGTCTACTTCCTGGATGGCATGCATTGAGGGAGGCCCCCTAGCCCTGGACACCATTAGCTTTTTCACTAACGATGCATTTGTAATCTACAGGGACTGAGGATGTGGTGTGGTTACACACATATTGCCAAGCAGGTTGCCCACATTGAGTTGGTTTGTTCTGTGTAGCCTTCCTGTACCAAATACATGGGGGGGTACTTTGGTCTCCTTGCCTACTGATCTATATCCGAAAGTGAGGTTCCCCAAGAGTCTTCTTTGCAGTACCTACAAATAGCCCTGCCCCTCTATCAACTGACATGAATCTGAGCTACACAAACAATAATATATGTGTTAAGAATGTTTTTACTTTGGAAAAAATAACTATTAAAGTTCAGCCACATTTAATACTCTTTAAATTTTAAATTAGATATCTTTTGGGAGTGACTGTTTCCTGTGGTTTATAAATGTCAGTCCTCATAGACTAAATGTAACCAAGGTAGAAGTGATTGTAATATTCCTGGTCTTGTTGGTTTGTCAGTAACATGTTCCTTCTCAAAGATAGATGGAAAGTGATAGATTGCATACGCTATATGCATAAGCTATTCATGGTATTATTTGTACCACAATTCAGCATTTAGGGCGTTGCCATTTGTTTCTCTGTATTTTCATTAATTACACTAAAATTCAGTTAACTACAATGGGGTGTTCTTCAGTGGAGACTCTAATTGCACAAGTATGGGAAGTCTTTACATTACAAGTATCTGCCAGTAAAATGTCTTTCGGGGCTATGTTGGTGTCATTGCTGAGGCAGTCATGGTGCTAAAACTAAATAGTTTGACTGGAAATTTAAATAGTGTTGAAATGAACAACTTGCTTACAGGAAACATGCCAAAAGTGTAATCTATTTGTATCCTTTTTATAAACAATTTATGTCCTTTAATATTTGGGTAAAAGAAAAGTATTGCAGCACCCTGATTTAGATTAGTAACCTGACACAGTGGTGCGTGTGTTGCCACAGGGGTTTGCCTACTGTTTATTTAAGACTTTTTTGTTACAAGTGATGCAATCAAATGTAAGCTCTGTTTGTGATGCAATATGAGTACATTTAGGCAACGCTCCATATAGGCTTTTATACGTGTAAAGTTATTCATAGTTATGAAGGGTACCGTGTAGTGCATTATGGGTCTGCCTGTCAATGAAATAGTTAGCACTCAAATATTCAGCAAATGTTCATGAAGTCCTTTTAATATGATATTCTATCATGAATATATTTTGTGTCAAAATATATTTAGCTATGTCACCACTGGTCTTGATTTTTTTTTTTTTTGTTTAGAAGAATCATGTTGGGACATCTACAAGATTTTTAATCCTATTTTTTTTTTTTTTTTAAAGATTATTGATGTGTTTTTTTTGTTTTTTGTTTTTTTTTAGAATGTAATTGTATTTTTACCTAATATGCCCAGTTGTTGGTTTTGTTGTATTTACTTAGTTTATGCTAACAGTGCATTTATGGTTAATGTGCTTAAATTTTTACCATAGCTGCGTGTAATATGTATTAGAGTTGTCTACAATAGTGACTGCACAATCCCTCTCGTGGTTTGAAAAGGTACCACAGCCATAACTATATCATACAGTGGTGGTATTGCTATTAGTGGAGGATAGTTTTTGGGCATCCACTTTCCTTTAAAGGGAAATGCTTAAAGTCTCTAAATCATTATTTCCAAAACAGAGTTCCCTGGATCCAGTGGTTGCATTGTGTGGACAGCTTTGTACTACCGTGACCGAGAAATGGAAATTGTGTGCGATGTATCTGACCCTGAATACTCATTTAAGTGTACACAGGGGGTGGTCGGGGCTTTTGTTTTCACTTTTGGAGTTCTAGGTTTCCATTTTTGTCTTTGGATCCCAAAAAAAGGTTCCATGGATGAAATAATTTGTTAAACACACACACATACTACAGAAACATTAACAACTTTACAATACACATTACTGCTGTTTTTTTTTTTTTTTTTTTTTCAGGGAATTATTTTAGTAACATTCCTATTTTTTTTATTTTTTTTGAGAAAAAAAGAATTGTTTTGGAATAAATCTGGAAGAATACTGACATTATACAAAGTGGCTGATCTTGTGTCAAGTTACTTTGACTAAGCCAAGATTTTATCATTTAATTTTAATGGCTTAATCTGTTTTGATTTAGTTAACATGTGCATAAATATTATAAAGATCTGTCCAGGCTCTGAACCTCTGAGAGTTGTATAAGCCTGTGGTAAAATATGCACTTTTTTATCAAAGTTTTACTTTTCTTCTTGTCTCCATATTGAGTGCTGTTTTATGCATAGAAATTTGCAGAAATCATGATTGAGTATGCGGCATTGCTAATGGACCTTTTCATTCCACGGAGTAAAGGGATTACGGCATTTTGCGTATCACGTAAAGTTGTGTTGCTATGCACTGAACGTATTGAATACTAGGCTAATCAATTATAATGTTTGTCCTTTTTTATTGCACAGGTATTCTATAAATTGTGATCATGTGGGTTTTTATAGAAATTACAAAATAAATTTGTGATATGATTGATATTTTGTATAAATTCTGATTTAATCAAAATCTGATATAGAGCAAATTTGCATTTATTTTCTAATCATTTATCTGTATTTGTACCCAAACCAATGCATACTTGGTAAACTGATCTACACTTGCCTTCTGATATAGGGACTCCCAACTGTTCTATTATGCATTTAAAATGTGTGTTTGTTAAATACATTTAATGTAAAGGGACACTGCACTGGTTCAATGTATGTTGTATTTTAATAAAAGGTGGTAGTAACTATTTTATCAATAGAACGTTTATAAAAAATGCATTTTCTTAATTTTATATTGACAGAAAATACAAACCCTAATATTTCTACTAATTCCAAATTGCTCATCTTGATCTTTGCACATGCTCAGAGTGGATGTAGCAAGTGGATGGAGGGTGAGATCAATGCTCAGCATTCCAATTGCTTTCAATTAATGCTAGAGGGGAAAATCAGAATGATTGACACACACAAATTGCTGTATTCGCTATTGATACAATAATTCGTACTATTTGTGGTCTTACATTTATATCATATTTGAACCTTTGCAGTGTTTGTCTAAGTGATGGAGAGTAAAGGGGGCTGCTCAAATTTTAACAAACTGATTTAATTTTTTCCAGCCAATCAGGATTTAGACAGAGGTTATCTAGACAGACCTATCCAGAAAAATAACCACATTTGTTAGCATGTTGAGTGGAGCACTACCTACAACGCCTGCTTATTTAAACATGCTCTTGAATGCATCATAGGACATTTGGAAATCCAATGGATCTATAAATCACTAGGCTTTAAGACTACTTTAGTAGTTATGACACATATTTTTAAGCATACCCATTTTAATTGTCCATTTATGATGACCCAATTGTATTTTACGGTCTGGATAGTCTTTGTTAATATGTAGTTACAAAATATAATGTATGTGCAAGTTATCCACTTGTATTACCAGTAAAAGTATTTAACAAAGTACTGCCAGTTTCCTGCATGCATATTCCTCAATATATTGTTGTTATTTTGTACAATTAAATCTTCTATTCATATATATATATATTCTATGTTACCACAAAGCTGTTTTAATATAAAATAATGTGGGTGCAATAAGATGTCTAATCTATGGAAATTGCTCTTTGAATAAATAGGTTTTATTGCTGTATTAGCCTTGCCACTATAAATATCTCTTTTTCTAGTGGGTTGTTTACTATTCATTATTTAATATCGCCAAATCACATTTGTTGCTGTAGTAGGATATTTTGCAATGAAAACATCGTATTAAATTTTATCAAAGGGAAAATAAAATGTATCTGTGTTGTCTTTTTAATCGGCACATAAATTCTTTCAAGTATCAATATTTCAGCTCTTGTGCTTTTTGTGTAACTTTTTTTTGTTTCTCCCAAGCAGGATCCATATCCTTGTAATATAACTGGTATTTCTTTTATTTCTGCCAAGGATGTCTTGAAAGTGAAAAGACATTAGAATGCAGCCAAACATGTCTCCTGTATGTAAACATCAAGAAATATTGGCCCATACATCATCATCTTTCCCACTATATTGATATACTTGGTTTTCCTTGCTCACACATGCTTATTCTCCTAAACATCCTGCTACTTTTCCAGATGTTTCAAAATGTTGTCCTTTCTTGTGTATATTATTGATATAACCAGAGCTGCTTTAAAGTGATGTAAAATGCAGTAGTAAGTATAAAAATAAAAAAAAAGGAAATGTATCTTTCAAAGGCCCAGTTGAAAATCAAATAAGGAAACCATTGGTCCTCAGTCATAAATCTTGCGGCCTAGGGAAGACAGGATAACTTCCCAATTAAGACATCCCTAGGTTCCTTGTCTAATAGTTCTATGCAGCTTGGCAGGTCCTTCTTTCTTTTGGATACATTTTTACCTTCCTTCCCTGGGTTAGAGGCCAGCCCTATTGAAGCATGTGGCAGTTGCGTCCCTGTCTGTAGCGCATCACTTGATGGACCAGACATAAACTCTCTTCACTGATTTGACACTGCACATATTTAATTGTCCAGCAGAGGGCAGGATGGTCTTGCCGGCCTTTTGACAAGGATTTCTACGTTTTTAGGCAATAGGGTTGCGGCAGCTGCCTCCCTTGGGCAGTTCAAGCCTTTTTTTTTTATTTCTGAGCTATTTCTTACACTATGTGGAAAATGACTCCTTGGGGGTGGTTGAAGTTGATCCTCTTCTGCATCCGGAAAGTTTTGGCCCAACTACAGAAGTCAATGACTTGGTGACCACTACAACTTCATGGATCGGAAAGACCTAACAACCCAAAACTACTACTCCGTGTCCTTCTGTATCATGGACACATGGCATTTGTTGCTATCTAATAGCATTAATGTTACCACTACTACTGTGCTTACAATCCTTCTAGACCTATTGCTATTTATATACTTTACCTTTCTATAAACATGTAAATATAAAAATATTATTGGGCATCGTCTCACGTTCCTAGCAGAATATTTGATTTGCTAATATGTTGTAAATCCATCTATCCTGTTTTTTGGCCCAATATGAAGTGTAAATGTAAAAACATTTTAAAGGTTTGTCTAAGTTTCCCTGTTTTAACTTTGTCTAATCTAACACATGCTGCTTATATCAAACACACATTCACTTGAGGTGGATTACTACAGTTACCTTTACAAAAATTATATATACAAGCAGAAAGCGTGTTATACAGTAGGAGATCGTAATGGGGGACCTGGGTGGGTGTAGGAGATCAAAATGGGGGACCAAAGGGTGGGGCGGGTTTGGACAGAGCCTTTGACAACGAGTGAGAGGGCTGTACAGCACTTCTACCTCAGAACCTCAGTTGCGCTAGTGAAACACGCAAGGTCCCTGTTTCCACTCCCTGTCACTTACTATTAATAACAAATTGATATGTACTCAGTAGGATTTTCTTTGCTTTTATGAATGACTGACAACCTTCAAGGGTTATCTGTTAGTTCTGCATATGTAGATTGTGGCATATATTCAGACCATCAAAAGTATTCTACTAGAAGAGTAACAACCCAAGGAAGTTACAACCCTGACCTCATTGCCCTCAACCTTCAAAGGAATTTTACAAGTATGGCAAGTTTGATAATAGCTGCCTGCCTGTATCTCATCCCACTGCATTTTTGCTGCTGGCTCACATAATTATTCTTCTGGCTAAGAAGTCTATCCACTAAAAGAAATCTTGGAATTGGGGAATAAGGAATTTGCTTTTCTGTGAAAATCTGTTATGTACACTGCATAGTCAACTTGCATAGAAACTTGGATACATGAACATGAGTGATTGGTATACATAAATTACAATTTTTGTAATGAGGACATAGTTAATAATTAATTATTTTATGTGAAACTCTCCCTTTATTTTTAGTAGGAAGGTAGCCAACACTAGAGCTTGCACTTTTCTGTATTACTCCATACATTTGCACTGATCAAGGTGCTCTAGTTAAGGTACACATCCAGGCAGTGTTAGTACATGTCCTTAACCAGGGGCATACTCAAGGAGAATGTACTCCTTGGCAGTGGTGGAGCTAGTGAATGGAGGGCCCTGGTGCAAAACAAGTTCAGTCCCACAAACCCCCCCCCCCCCCCAGCAGCCCTATTTACCCCATCCCAGCAGTCCCAATCAACCCCCAGCAGCCCAAACTACTCCCCAGTATCCCCCCCCCCTGCAGCCCCATAACCCCCACCATCACCACTTACCCCCCGGCAGCCCCATTTACACCCCCTCCCTTTTCTTATTGTGCACTGTGGTCCCTGGGCCTGTTCTCATTAGTCAGAGTTTTGATATCCTTCCCCTGCCGCTTCATATCGCAGAGAATTCCCTTCCCCTGAGCATGAAACACCCGCAGGGTAAGGTAAAGGGGGCTGAATGAGGCTGTGGGGGGGCCCTGGGGTGAGAGAGCACTGGGCCCCTCAAAGAGCAAGGGCCTCGTTGCAACGCACCGTTTGCACCGGCAATAGATCCGCCCCTGATCATTGGATATTGCCAGTCTTTCTGTTGAATTTGTAGAGTCATTTGATAAGGAGGCCCTGCACAGTGACCTGATGAGGAAAATAGAAAGGTACAGACACAGTGATTAAAAAAATAAAAATAATAATAATGTATTAGCTAGATTAAAGCTTGGCCAACCGGGCCCCAACGACAAAAATGGCACCCTGTGTGATAGACAGGTCATACAAGTCAAAAGCCAGTGGTGACTGCATATCTACAGAAATCAGACATTTTTACATATTGACTACACTACTAAACTACAGCAGCTCAGTTTTTCAGTTTTATCATTAAAAGTGAGTTTAATATTGAATATTTTTTATGTATTTGAGGCATGGGTGTAGGAACTGGGGTGGTGGTGAGGGAACAAATCCACCACGCAGAGACTTATATGTGTGTGTGTATGTATATATAAGCTATCTTACGGCCTTTGTATATAATGAACTGATCCTCGTCAGAATTATTCTAGCTCCCACACCCCTGCTTTGATATGTTTGTGTGTGTGTGTAATATATATATATATATATATATATATATATATTTTGTATGTATATATGTGTATACATATAAATTACAGCTGTGCTCAAAAGTTTGTATACCCTTGGCGAATTGGTAATATATGTGCCATTTTTAAAGGAAACATGATTGAGCAGGCAAAACACATTTCTTCTATTTCTTACTAGCAACTTGCCCGTCAAAAATTACGACAAATAAATTTGAAGCCTGGCAATACTGTTTGCCACACAATGCGAGGCTCTCCCCCCTCTAACTTGCGGGCCTCGCGATGAGCACCTTCAACGCTCATTGCGAGCCTCTCCCACACCTTGCGATGAGCTCCCTTGGCGCTCATCGCCAGCCTTCTGCGCTCATTGCGATCCTCTTCTCCCCTCTACTTTATGTGCCTCGAGACGCTCATTGCAGGCGTTGTCCACCCTGCAACTTTCTTGCCTCGCGATGTGCCCCTTCTGCACTCATTGCGAGCCTATCCCCACTCTCTGACCCCTGTGTCTGTTTCTCCCCTCTCCCTTCCACTTGTCTTTTTCCCCCTCTCTCCCTCCCGATGTGTCTTTGCTCCCTCTCCCTGCCCTTTTTTTTTTCCCCATTATTTCTTTCCCCTGTGTCTCTTTCCACCCTCTCTAACCCCTGTGCTCTACGGGTCACAAACCATTTGCGGGTTTGGGAAATTGATCAATTTCCCCAAGGCCGAAATGTGCTTCGGATTTACGTGTTTGAAAAATAATTACGTGTTTACGCCCGCCATTTTTTTCTCGCATAGCCGTTTTCTGAGTGTGAAAAAAACGGCAATTGAATAGCAAATTAGCTTGCAACCTCACTTAAAGTCTTATTCTTCACCTTTTTCTGCTGTAACCACTGGAGGGTCAACTTGGCCTTGTGCTTAGGGTTATTTTCATGCTGGAAGGTCCAAGAGCGTCCCATGCGCAGCCTTCATGCAGAAGAATGCAAATTGTCTGGCAGTATTTTCTGATAACATGCTGCATTCATCTTGCCATCAATTTTTATAAGATTCCCCGTGCCTTTAGAGCAAAAAAAAATACTACGTGTTTATAGCCGCCATTTTTTTTTCCTCGCATAGCCGTTTTCTAAATGTGAAAAAAACGCCAATGGAATAGCAAATTAGCTTGCAACCTAACCTATAGACTCCCTGACTCTCCCCCTGTGGTGTGAGAGGTTGTAAGGTAATTTGGTAATCAATTGGGGTCTTTTGCGACCCCCGGTCAGGTTCGGAGTTCCAGGCTTGAAAAAAATTGCAGCCGCTAAAGCCGTAATTTTTTCAAAGTCTTGTAGGCCTAGTGCTGAGCACCAAAGGACTATGGCCTTCGGTGCTCATGGTGAGCCTGACAGTAAGTGCCTTTGGCGCTCTTTGCCAGCCTTTTTCAAAGTCTTGCGAACCTCGAAATGAGCGCCAATGGCCTACGACTTGCGGCGCTCATCATGGGCCTGGCAATAAGCGCATTTGTAGCTGATTGCTAGCCTTTTTCAAAATCTTGTGACAACTATTATATGTGATGGGATTCATATTCAACTGATGGTATAACAGAAGGGCATAATCATAAAACAAAACATGGCAACAAAGAAAAAAATTACCCTGTTCTAAAGTTTGCATATCCTTTGTTCTTAATTCTGTGTATTGCCCCCTTTAGCATCAATGACAGTGTGTAGTCTTTTGTAATAGTTGTCTATGAGGCCCCTAATTCTTGCAGGTGGTATAGCTGCTCATTCGTCTGGGCAAAATGCCTCCAGGCCATGCAAAGTCTTTGGTCGTCTTGCATGAACCACATGTGTGAGATCTCCCCAGAGTGGCTACCTTCACCTTTTTCTGCTGTAACCACTGGAGGGTCAACTTGGCCTTGTGCTCAGGGTCATGGTCATGCTGGACAGTCCAAGAGCGTCCCATGAGCAATCTTCATGCAGAAGAATGCAAATTGACTGATAACATGCTCCATTTATCTGGACATCAATTTTCACAAGATTCTCTGTGCCTTTAGAGCTATCACACCCCCCCAAAAAAAAAAAAACATCAGTAGGCCAGCACCATGCTTCACAGTGGAATGGTATTCTTTTCACTATAGGCCTTGTTGACTTCTCTCCAAACATAGCACTTATGGTTGTGACCAAATTACAGTGTGCCAGAAGCTGTGAGGCATGTCAATGTGTTGACGGCATATTGTAACCTGGCTTTTTTCTGGCATAGCCACAGTAAAAGGCTTCTTTCTGGCAACTCGACCATGCAGCTTATTTTTGTTCAAGTATTGTCGTATTGTGTTCCTTGAAACAACCACACAGTCTTTTTACAGAGCAGCCTGTATTTCTCCCGAGGTTACTTGTGGGTTTTTCTTTGTATTCTGAACAATTCTTCTGGCAGTTGTGGCTGAAATCTTTCTTGGTCTACCTTGGCATCAAGAGATCCCCCGAATTTTCCACTTCTTAATAAGTTATTGAACAGTACTGATTGGCATTTTCAATGCTTTGGATATCTTTTTATATCCTTTTTCATCTTTATGAAGTTCAATTACCTTCTTACGCAGGTCTTTTGACAGTTCATTTCTGCTCCCCATGGCTCACTAACTAGCCTGCTCAGTGCATCCACGTGAGCACTAACAAACTCATTAAATATTATATATTTTACACAGAAACTAACTGCAATTTAACCTGTGTGTCACCTTCTGTGTCTGTAACTAGGCCAAACATTCAAGGGTATGTAAACTTTTGATCAGGGCCATTTGGGTAATTTATTTTATCATTATGATTTAAAAAGGAGCCAAACTATGTGATAATAAATGACTTTATATAATCACTATCCTTTAATAAAATACTTTTTTTGTTGCATGATCAGTCATATTTTTGCAAACAATTAGGCACAACTGTGTATGTATGTGTGTGTGTATATATATATATGTATATAAAACCTTATAAAAAGTACATTTGTGTGTACATTTGTAAACCTTTCAGCTGACCTAGACACTAGTGTCTCTTTAAAGTGAATTATATATTTGCTTGTTCATTCCTGTCTGCAGTTGTATTTGCCCTTGAAAGTTTATCTTATGTGTATTTAGTTAGTGCAATAAATACACTGTTTGCTGCAATTGACTTGGCTGTGATTTTCATTGAACTCTGAATATAAAATGTATTGGCAATCAGGAGATCTACACAAGATATAGACTGGCCTATCCGGTCTGCAATAGAAAGCCATCATTGGTAGTGGTCTGATGCCATTAATCGGACTGAATAGAATAAATGAGGATGGGAAATTGTTTGTCCCACTTCATTCAAAGCTAATAATAGATTAAAAAAGCATCTAATGGGGCAGTTTGCTTTTAAATATTTAAGATTTTTTCTGTTACAATACATATGTTTGTCTTGGCCTAAAACATGGATCGGCCACACTGGATCTGTTAAAAGATCAGGATTCAGACATTTCTGATATTTAGGTGCCCTGTAGTCCCATATTTACAGTTTGCTCACATCATTTAATATATTAATATTTATAGGCAACTATGCTGTAGTGGAGGCTGCATGTGGTACTTCAGCTTAACTGATTCTAAAAGTGGGATGGGGGCTTGAATAGAGAATGATTCAGTTGCTTTTACTGAAATGTGGCACAAAATCCAATAGAACTGATGTAAATTGCATCCATCTACAGTGTTCCTCCCTATTGAGAAAGCAGTTAAACTGAAAAAAAAATGATGGCTAATATTACAGGCTGTCTTGTTTTTAAGTTTAAAAAAAAATTGAGTCTAGTTCTTCAAAGAGCATACTGTAAGTATCTATCTGACTTCAGTGTTTTTAAAAAAAAAATGGAAATGGACAGTTTCTGCATTTCAGTAGCAATATAATATTCATAAGTTTTATATTTACGTTTATGTACATTATTTTATTTAGAAGTGCTTAAATGCTCTTTTTTCTGTCTAAAATTATACATTGTGTGTACCTGTTTGGCTCTGCCTTCAGTAGCTCATGCAGCTCATGAATAGACAGCCTGTGAAGTGCAGTTTTTTCAAATTAGTGTGTCAGTGACCTCTCAAGAAGCCACTGATTGGTTACTATGAGCCAGTGCAGCCCCGTGTACTTAGGCATACACTGTCTTCATGAGCAGAGGGGAGAAACCATTTAGGAAAACATTGTAAACTTTTATGCAGAAAAAAATTGAGCTTTTAAGCACTACTACAAAAAAAAGTACACAAAATTAAAGTGATACATAGGTATAATATATTTGTAGTGAAATCTGGAAACCTTCTGTCATGATCTGCTTCTTCAAGGGGGCTTGAACCTAGTTCAAACCTACCTCAGCAGAATCGTGTAGTTCCTATTCTCTGTGGCCCAGAAGATGGCTTCTGAAGAGGTAATGGCAGAGAATACTGCATACAGGTTACTAGTGGCCCGTGGCAAGACCACTCCCGAAGTCAGGATACAACACACAGAAATACTGACACTGTGGATATGTGAAATCTATAACTGAACCTTTATTGAATTATGGAATCAAACTATTTATACTCTCCAATACCACACCCTTGTGTACATTTGTGTATGTGTGATGTCAGCCCATCTGGCTTGCAACCTTGGGCTATTAAAGCTATTGAGATCAAATTCACCAGATATTTATAGCTGGCTAGTGAAAAAAAAACGTTGTTAAACTCAAGTGTTTGCTTAGGACTACTTGAAGTACATACATCTGTCTTGACCCAAGGTCTGTATGTGTGAGTGTGCAATGATCTGCAGCTAACCTCTTCTTCTTATTATTATTATAATAACTAGTGTACAGGAAACATATAACCATACACAATACATAATCCCAATGCAACAATGTCATGCTCCCTTGGCCATATTCATAATTACTGGCAATATCAGTCCTTAAACACTGAAATCATGATACCTTCTATGTCCCTTTAAGTATTGGCAGGACTCTCAGACACTTTAGTTACCTACCTGTACTGAACCAGAGTAATCTTGAAATTCTGGGCTGTTCATGTTAATGAATTGTAAATACAATTTCCTCATACACTGAGCACTTGCCAATATATCTTTAAAACTTTGCAACATGCTTAAAGTTGCTTTGCAGTCTAAAAATTACTTTCTAGCATTTAAAAGATCTTTTTTTTATACATTACAAAAGTTTTTGTGTGAAATATATTTGGCCTATAATGTAAAATATTTACATTAATTGAGACTCAATGTCACTGGTTTCTCCTCTGTCCTGACGTGTTTCTACTTTCTCTTTTGTATGATATATGGTGGATCAAATTATTTGTTTACTTGTTTATTTGATGCTTTATTGGTACTTTTCTTAAATGAATATAATTTGTTATATGCAAAGCAAACATTAGGTAGTGTAAAGACGTGCTCTTTTAAATGTGTCATAGAAAAGTATTGGACTACTGCAGCCCTTTAACATGCCTGGTTTTCCCATAGGGATGTTTATCCTGTTGTTCTTGCTAATCAACAAAGTATATTGAACATTGTGGAAAATACAATCCCCTTACATTGCCCTGCAGCATAGCAAATCTGCATTAGCTCATATTAGGCAATCTTGCGGTTTCCACTGGTATGTATGTATAACATGTCATTTCAAGGTATATCTAAGTTCCCCTGTTTTTACCTTTTTCTAGTCTAACACATGCTGTTTATATCAGAAACACACTTACATAGAGTCATTCTATACACATACAAGTTTATTTTATTTAAATATAAAACGTGTTTTCCACACCCTCAGAGCTGCTCACATAGACACAGCATACCTACTAATAGCAACACTGCTTTTGGGTACGGTTTTTAAACCTATACAACCTTCAAGCAAACGGCTACATGCAAAGATCCACAGAGCAATGTCTGACTCCTTGCTTCCTTTGTGCAAGGGACTACACATCCTATGATGGATTTATGTACAAACTACTATTACAGATTAATACAATGTATTGGCTGTCTGTGATTGGCCAAAACAAATTATGCATTTTATGCTATTTTAGCAGGGAGTTCTAGGGGTTTTAAGTGTCAAAATCAACTGATTGCAAACTCAGGAGATCTAGCAAACTTTAGGGTGAGTTTAATAATGTTTATTTTTGGTATTTTTGCTTGCTCACAAATGTTTTTATACTTCACTGATTCTCATCTATTAGATGCACGGAAACACTGTGGTTGTATAGTCGTTCAGACGTGTCCGACTCTATGTGACTCTCTGTAACTGGCCCTCTGAGCTTCATCAAGTTCATGTTCATTGCTTCATTGACCTCATCTATTCATCTTCACCTCTGTCGTCCCCTTCTTTGTGCGCCTTCAATCTTTCCCAGCATCTCAGTCTTTTCTAGGGAATCCTGTTGTCTCATAATATGGCCAAAATATTTGAGCTTCAGCTTCATGATCATACCTTCTAGTGAACAGTTTGTCTTGATTTCCTGAAGTATTGATTTATTGGATCTTCTTGCAGTCCAAGGGACTCTAAGCAATTTTCCCCAACATCACCATTCAAAGGCGTCAATTTCACGACTCTCAGACTTCTTTATGGTCCAGCTCTCACATCTCTATGTTACTACTGGGAATACCATAGTTCTAACTATGCAGACCTTTGTTGATAGTTTATTAACTTTACTTTTTACTAGCTTGTCAAAGCTTGCCATAGTTTTTCTCCAAGAAACTTAGATATGCCTTAAACATAGTACTTAGTTGTTAATTGTTTTAATAACACTTTGGGGAGATTGTGTATTTCTTGGACTAATATATAAATTGTGAGTTTTCTAATTATCTTGCATATTCCATGGATCCACTACTGTGTAATGTAACATAGGATAATAGTGATAATATGATCCAGTGCTTAATGCGTTAACAAGCGACACATCCCTAGTGGGCGTGGCTACAATGTGGCATTCAGTATCTTCCTGTTGCGACACAGACTTATGATGAGCTAGCATCAGACGCGCCTCTCTGTGTTATCACGGTGATTGGCTGGTAATCAGTACATGACGCTGTTTCATTGGTCCATTCTGCTGCCAGCTTCCCCTACGAACCCGAGGCTCTGGGCTGATGTGGAACCAGTGCAGCACGAGCCAATCACGCCTGTTATTTGATGGTGCGGTGAAGCTGCGTATCCCTACGCCGCCTGAGTCATCTCAACATCAAGTCCTTGATGTGATATTTGAATGAGAGGGAGAGCTGTCAGGCATATTACTTGTCATTAGTGAATTTAGGTCTATAGTTTATATTGAAATGAATTATAATCTGTTAATAAAATAAATATTAAAAGGGAAATAGGCATTGCAAACGTTAAATTTCAATTTAAAGGTAGTAATGGATAGCCCACAAACATCAATGACACATTAGCACTCTAATCCCATCTATTTATAATAATTCGAGGGCCCCGTTTTCAATTTATCTCTATCTGTCTGTCTGTCTATCTATCTATAGCTATTTTTAAGTAATTGACTTGCTAAAGTAAAAAAAAAAAAATAGTAAAGAAACATAAAGCAGTTACCCTTCACTGTATGAGCTGTATCATTAATGCAACACATGAAAGGGGCTAAGTATTGCAGAAAAAAAATATCTATAAATATAATTACAGTGGTTTGTTACTAATATTTTGAGTGGAAGCGTTAAAGACACGTAAGCTTGAGAGTTGGGTGATTACACATAAATTACATTGGCTTCCTATTTCTCTACTGGCAGAGATATCAAGGGGTGTGCAAGAACTAAAAGAAATCAAACGGTTATGGCAGTCTGAATTAGAAGGTCGCTAATATCTATTATCAGCTTTATATTAAGTATTACAAGTATTGCAAACTATTTTAAAAATAGTCTAGATCAGGGTTGTCCAAATTCAGTCCTGGTGGGCAACACACAGGCCTGGATTTAAGGATATCCCTGCTGCACCCATGTGAGACTATCACTCTCCTGTGCACAGAAAGGAAATCCTCAAATCCAGCCCTGTGTGCCACCCCTTAGAACCAAATTGGACTCCCCTGGTCTAAATAGTAAGTGCACATGCTAGTCTGAATGTTCAAGGTGAAATAGCAGAGTAGTATTAAACAACACCATTGTAATAGTCTAATTGGATGTGAATTATCACCTATTCTTGCTGTCGAAGACGATCCACTTCCTTGATATTGAGACTACTTTTAGATATATTTTTTATGTATTTAGTATTTTTTTATATTTAACTGTATCCATTACTATAAATATACCCAGGCTAGCTCTATATTCTCTCTAATCCTCTTGCAGTTTTAACATGTACCCACACACTGACCCACAAATTGTCCACAAGTATTCTAAAACATTTATTTAGTTTGATTGCCTGTGTCAGGAGATGTAGACCAAACGGCACAGAAAGGGTTAAATGCATTTTTTCCCCATGGATTGCAATGTGGAAGCTCTTAGCTTTATTGAACTGACTTTTACATTATCTCGCTACTTGGCCTTTTATTTAAAAATCTAATATTAACAGAAAATACCACGTTATCTATTTATCTTCCAAAAGCAAACAAGTATTGTGCCTGCCTGTGGGAACTGCAAAGCACGGGTGCTATAGTCAGAACTATAATTAATAAATATACAACAGGTTTCAGTTGTCACATATCACTTTACCCTGTTAGGATTCATAACTTAGTTCTACAAAATATATTTAAACCAAGCTTTTATAATAAAAGAGCAGAACAAAGTCCAACAGAACACAAGATTACTTAAGAGCTGATTTAAACCTAATTGTTTGCATTGCTGATAATGCACAGCTATTATTCTTGCTTTGTATTTATGCAAATGATAATCCAAATGTGGACTCCTTGCTCACTGTGCCGGGTGTTTTGGGACTGGCCTCTGTATGCAAGCAAAGTTAAACTAATAAAGTATACATAATATCATCTGAAATGACCCAAGGCTGCTAAAATTTGAGATACTGCAGTAGTGTGTGAAAACTATAATAATAAACATGAATAAACTTACCATGAAGTTAGCAACATTTCTTCTGTTTTCTAGCAGTTGAGCTGAGATTGAACACCTGTGAAAACCCTTGCTAAATTAGCATAACATTCATAGTTTGTTTTGGCCAATTGGAAGCAGCTGCAAAATTGTAGCAAAGTATTGGAATTCTGTCTCTGCAACAAGGCATCGTGGGACTTGTAGTCTGGCACATATCTATGTAAGGGGGTGCTGTGTATTTTCATATACGTGTCTCTCTTTCTCTCACCAAAACATACCACCTCTCACATGTGCCTGCAGCACATTCCACCTCAAGTCTCCGTAGCTTATTTCAACTCTCACAATCACTTTGCAGTTTTTTCCACTTCAGTATCTGCAACACGTTCCACTACCCAGTCCCTGCAGCAAAGAATAACATAGAGTTTACATATTAAATACAACCATACTGCTATACCAAACATTGGCTGCAGTGCCAGGGTTCAGCCATGGTTACTTCTCTGCACCTATAACCTAATATCTATCTCTCCTGCTGGAGGTCAATTCTATGGATCAACTACTGCTGCAGTTTTTTTTTTTTTAATTGCTGATGTGCGAGGGGCTGATGGTGTTTGCTAGAGCTACTGAAACCAGCTTAGTACAATTGGCTAACCTCTCTTTCTCTCCCCTTGCCGAGCAGTGTCCATGCTATGACGCTGCCCTAACATTTCATTGGATACAACAGGCAAATAGTACAGCCGTTCGCTGAGTAACAAACGGGTTAAAAAATTTACTTAAATGCTGTGTTTCTATAGGCTAGTACGAGTTGCCAATGTATACAGTTCTGGGGTGGGGAAATAATGGATTTATTTTTTTGCAAATAAATCTTTAAGTATATTGATTTTTTTCAATCTAATAATTTTTTTTTGTTAATTAGTATCTGTTAGAGAAGACACATTTAAAATCAGGGAAACTTTTCCATACACCTTTTAAATATGGTGCTCCGCATGTCGCACCAAGATTTATCTGTCACCACATGGAGATCTACTGGAAGGTCAACATATTAAGCTTTGTACAATATAGATGAATTTTCTTTTAAGCACAATAATGTCTACATTTGGGGTATCCAATACATAGCTCTGTAGTTACTGGTTCCTCTCTGGCTGTTTCTAGGCATCTAACTTTTCCAAGGTAGCAAAAGACATTCCCAGAACCACTGTTGAAGACAGCAGTCCTGATGGGGAGAAAGCGGAAATATAGTACTGTGGTGTTGTGGGTTACCATGACAACAGTAACAGTTACAGATTAGACATTAACTTGCTGTATAAGACAAAGTGCTGGACAGAGTCACTTACCAACTGCCATCTTTCTATTCACCATTTGAACTGAGGATACTACTTCTACATGGGGCTCAACAAGTGACACTAGGCCCATATCATTCAGCTGAATCACTTACCAACTGCCAGCTTTCCTAGCTCTATTTACAATTTGAACTGAGGCAGCTACTTCTACATGGGGCTCAGCCAGTGACACTAGGCCCATATCATTCAGCTTAATCACTTACCAACTGCCAGTTTTCCTAGGTCTATTTACAATTTGAACTGAGGCAGCAACTTCTACATGGGGCTCAGCAAGTGACACTAGGCCCATATCATTCAGCTTAATCACTTACCAACTGCCAGCTTTCCTAGCTCTATTTACAATTTGAACTGAGGCAGCTACTTCTACATGGGGCTCAGCCAGTGACACTAGGCCCATATCATTCAGCTTAATCACTTACCAACTGCCAGCTTTCCTAGGTCTATTTACAATTTGAACTGAGGCAGCAACTTCTACATGGGGCTCAGCAAGTGACACTAGGCCCATCTCATTCAGCTGAGCCACATACCAACTGCCATTTCCAGTATCCTGAAGCAAGTCTCTTATCAGGGGAATCCCTAGCACTGAACAACCTGCAATTCTGTAAATAGAGGTTTGCTGCTGTAGATGAAATGTGTCTGTTTTTAATTGATTTATTAAAAGAAACTTCCTGGTACTGTTTGATTCCCTTGCTTTACCAGCCAGTACCACACCATTGCCAAGCAAAATAACCAAATAAATAAGAACTACGAGGCCTATCACATATATTCTTAATCTACTGGACAGAGCAGAGTTACCCAAGAGGTTAATCTGAAGAAAGAACAGGATATATACCTGAAATAGCAGGAAATGCAAATTACCAGCTTGTTTTGACATTTGCACTTTAACATAATGACAACAGTTTATAGATCACTCTTCAAAAAGAAAAAAAACAACAACAAAAAGGACAGAGAAATGCTGAAGCATTAAAGAACCAGGGGCAATGTCAGCAAGAACTAGATTACAGTAAGGAAAAGGAGACAGATTTACATAGCAGTCCCAGGAATAGTGATATACTGTATGCTAATAGGGATAGGCTGATGAGAGAATAAGAAACCAAGAATGTTTCTAAATTTCACTTACATTGGAGGCTAACATCTCAGATCTTTTTGTTTCATATTTAAGACAAAGTGGTTTGGGACTCCGTCCTACGTTGGAGTTCAAGTTCAGACACAGAAGGCCTCATTCAATTGTGATTTGGCCAATTGAATATGGCTCTATATACGCACATAGCATATTTTTTTTTACAGAAGTTTTTAGTTAGTGAAGACCTTGCTTTTGGATAGAAGATCACTAACTTAAAACTTCTGTAAAAAAAATATGCTCTGTGCTTATAAAGAGCCTTATTCAATTGTCCGAATCGCAATTGAATGAGGCCCCCAGTTATTTGCCTTTAGATAGAGAATGAATGCTTACTAGATTTACCAGTATTTTACCCTCACAATGTTTTTTAGGTGCCTGTGGTTAATATTTATCATGTTTGTGACTTCATAAATCCAATTCTTACATACTTTCAATTCTGTGCAAACATGTGAAACAGAATTAATAAAACTTTTTTCATTTGCATCCTAGTTAATTTATAAGTGTTGTTTTGATGTTCAATTGCAATTAATAAAGGTGATTATGGTTATAGCTAGCATTACAATATACAGTATTTCTTCCATACATATACTCTGTGTCAGGGAAATCATTAGGTGGACCTCAGTTTGATTCCTGCCCCTTTCTTCTAAACTACACGGCATAAATACGTCTTTATTAAATATCCCACATGAAGACATGAAGCTTCCAAATACGAAATAAAGCTATCCGTTACATAGTGTTCTTTCCATTAGTCTCATTCACTATGCAAATTTAAATATTTTGCTCCTGTGAGTGCCTTTACTTATAATTATATATATATATTTATATGTGTTTGTCCATAAAACATATGAATTCTGGACTTTGACTGTAAAATAATAATTGACTTCCATTGCCCTATATTCTCAGTGCAAGAAAACATTTAATAGCAAGCCAATTCAAATATATCTACTTCCAATTTGGATTAGAACAGAAAATCACACAGAGTTGATTATTATATCTTTAAAGTTCCCTCATTTTTTTTTTTTGGTATATGCACAACTCTGTTTGCATGTTATTCTTTGAAGCAGGGTGTTCCTGAGAAACTTCTTGAGTATGATTTTGCGAGCCAGAGGCAATAATCCAATGTAACAACCTCTGTAGAAATAAAAAAACATAAGTATAAGATTGTAATATACTATGTGTTTCCTACTCAAACGTTAACTACACATTGAGGTTTTCTATCATTGTACATATCCATTGCAGTTTGCACAAATCAAATTATTTATTAATTTCACACTTATTACATGTGTGGATACACATTGAATGCTAAAACAGGATTATTATTTAGGGGGATTGCAAATAGATCTGTAAAGCAGGTGGTAAGTGTTAACCCCTGAGACTCTGCATTGAGTTTAATTGTGTGAGCAGGTATTTGTATTTGACATTGTGATTTATTTGATTGTTCTTTAGTATTGTTGTGTATGGCTGGATAAATCATTAGAAAAGCTTCATTTATGACTCAGGATGTGTAGGCTTCAATTCTATTTCAATGCAAGTACTAAAAAATACTTCTTTAGGTTTTCTTGTATTTTCTTTTATTGGGATATTTAAGTGTCTCGTAAGTGTTTGCGTAATCCTGCTCTTGCGTAAGGATTTGTCATATTGCGAGCGCTCGCAGAGCCTTACAAGAACACTCAGGATTGTCAGTAAGCTCTTATGGGAGCCATGTAATAACACTTTAGATAAGATCTCCTATAGAGCAGTTCATACGTATCAGGAGCCAAGTAGTTGAGCCCTTAGTGAATCATCCTTGCCTGATAATTAATGCTGATAATAAATGTGTTAAATATGAAAACAAATGTAGTAAATGTAAAGCATCAAGTTCTTTCTGGCATAAATGCAGGGGATTGAAAGTATCAGTCTAGAGTGGATGTTAGGTCAGGAATACAGGTGGTTCCTGGGCAACTACCTGTTGGATTATTGGATAAAGTGGTCCTAGGACAGCTACATTGTGTTACAGTGAATAAAATGGCAGTGCTACATGTTGGACAAGTGGCTAATATAGCCAGGGGCAGCTCACTGATACAAGTGGATAAAGTAGTCTTTGGAAATTAATCATGTGGATGAAGTGGTTTTGCTTAAAGAGCCATTCACCTCACTATAAGTGCTCTTCATGGTGTGAAAGAACACAAGATTCTATGTTGAAATGATTTATTGCTTTTTTTTTAATTACACAATCTACAGTCTTAGGTCAGTTCCATGACTAACAACATCTGCTGACACATGACGGTGCAAGCTTTGTGAACACAACATTTTTTTTTTTCTCTGCATTCAGACAATCTGCCATCAATTAACCCACAAGTAACATATTTAGGAGTTTCCAGCAGGGTTAACCCTCTTTATGCTTCAACTCTCTTCATGGAGCTCTTGCTGTGACTCTGTGTGGTGGACTTGCCATATTCTAATGTAAACAGACACTTCATGTATGATTTTTTTCTGTGAAAAAAGGCACCTATTTCAAAAAGTATTTCAACATTTTTTTAGGAGTACTTTACAATGGTGTGTTTCAAGTTGTGCTGATTTAACTGGCTCTTTAAGTTACCTAGGTGGCTACCTATATTCACCAAGAGGATAACACTGGGTTAGCTACATTTTAGATACAGTGGATTTTGGAATGCAGCCACAGAAGTTATAATAAATTATATATATACTTGCGATTTGCCCGTCAAAAATGACGGGGCAATAAAATTTGAAGCCATGGCAATGCGGTTTGCCACACAATGTAAAGCTTTTGCTACTCTGAGGACCTCCGGCGCTCATTGCGAGCTGAGCGCCTTTGGCGCTCATTGCAAGCCTCTCCTCTCTTGTACTTTTGCTCCTCTGAGCATCTTCGGCGCTCATTGCAAGCCTCTCCACTTGTGTCCTTCAAGTTTCATGCTTGGCAACGATCATCTTCGGCGTTTATCGCAAAGACAGATATATAAGTACTAATTACTAAAAAAAATTTTTTTTAGTGCAGTGTAAATGAGAATTTTTTTTTCAGGTCTCAGAGCATAATAAAGTGATTTAAATATGTAACTGCTTTGAGAGTGCTATCGCTGGCAGCCAATGAGCAGTAATCCAGATATATAAGTGCAGTGTAAAAAGTAAAACATTTTTAGTGCAGTGGAAAGTATACATTTTTATTTTCCATTACTAATTAATACAAATGTAGTAGGAAGTGTGAAGCATTAATGTATTTATAAAGTAACGTCAGTGTAAAATATGCTATTTAGTTTTTTTTTATATATATATATATATATATATGTTTTTTTAATAATAATTCATTATTATTTAATAAATTAATATACTTTACCTATTTCTAATTAATATATCCCGCAATCAATATCCTGAAGAGCTAACAATCTCTTTTGATTTTCCTGCAGCATACAAAGTACAGTTGGACTGTTGCTGCCCTGATAAGAAAGTGTCAGCAATGTGCCAATTGTGCAGTATAAGTAGGCTGATTGCGCGAGGCCAAACCGTTGGTTTAGACGGGCAAAGAGCCATTTTAGTTTTACTAATGTTATTAGTTGCAAGATTGTATTGTAAAATGCCGTTGATTGTCTATGTATTAGGTGGCTCGCAAGCATTTTCTGTCCTTTCTAATAGTGTATTTTGTACCTCGTACGTTCCTGGGTAAAAGTGGTACGCATCTGGTAGGGTTTTGCGCGGTTCAAGGTCGTGTAGCCTTGTTTACATTTTTTCGGCCTCCATTTTTTTCTTGCATAGCTGATTTTCAAGTGCCGAAACTGCAAATTCAGCTTAAATTTCGTGCAACCTCACTCCCAGACATCCTGGCTGTCCCCCCGTGCTGTGTGTGTGTTTTTTTTGTATTTTTTGTGTTTTTCGATTTGTGCGGTTCGGCTGTTAACTTCGTATTTTTCTGACCTCGTATTTTTGTTTTCTAAGTTCCGCGCCTCGATTTTTTTTTTGAAGTCCCGCGTTCCTCAACTGCTTGCAGCCTAAGGTAATCCCGCGTTTCCTAACTGCTTGGAGGCTAAGTGCTCCGTGTTTCAATGCCTCAACGGCGAGGCTCGCAGCCGATGAGCGCCTTCGGCTTGCCTTGCTAAGTTAGGCGAGCAAGGGTGACGACGATTCACAGTTTGACAACTATTATATGTGATATATATATATATATATATATATATATATATATATATAATATATTTTGTGATCATTAGACCATTGTACAATTCTCATGACATCAGAGGGCATTTTTGTCATGAACCCTGGTTATTAAACTTTTATTAGGAAATGAACCCAATTGACACCAGAATCCAATGGTACTTACACCTTTTTAAAGTTTTATTTCAGTACTGCTTAATACAGTAATGCCAATCAGGTATATATTGTAATACAGGGTAATAGATCTTCTAACTCATGGGGTCCTGAGTGTGGTTCATACTGTAAGTGAGAACAGTATTTTACCTATATGAAAGACAGACTCTGCGATTGAATATATTATATATCATTTAACCGAGGAACCCTTGACATCTATTACAGCCTTGATAGCAGGTATAACTGCCCTGAATGAACCTGAAAAGGGGACGGGCAGGTGGCACTATTTTCTCTCTAGTGCCAGCGGAAGGATACAGTTAAATACAGCAGTTCAAAATAAGGGCGTCCCAGTTGCAGAGAGCTAGTGAGAGCAGCACTGGAGAGAGTAAACACACTCAGCATGTCTAGGAAGGAGGAGCTGATGGAGGAGATCATGGAGTCCAAAGTGATGTGGTACCCTGACTCCAAGAAAATCACCCAGATGGACCAGTTCAGGGCCAGGATTAACAGCAACTATGGGCTGAATCTGGGTGAGTGACAGCAGAGTCTGTGGATGCACAAACCAGTTGTCTGAGCATAAAGTGGGATGTTCATGCACAAATAAGCTGCAGTTACATACAGAAAATGCCATTCTGCAAATCAGCTGTTACTATAAATACATTGTATAAATAAAGAGCACATCCAGCAATATGCAAACAATATATTGGAGATCTATCCAAAATAGGTAAATATATTACCCATGTGTAAAGGGAATATTGGTGTATGTATCATAGAATGAATCTGTAAATCTGACTGCATTGTCATTCAACAAATGGTTAATGTGTGCAAACTATGCAAGGGACTGCAGGAGGAATGTGGGAGTGGGTGACACTGACACATGACAGCTACTGTATGGGACAATGACATGCTCTGCAGTTTGAGGTAATGACAGGCCCACAACCTCAAGTGCTAAAATAGATGTATAAGAATTATAGATAAAACCCAATTAATTACAATAAATAGTATACATATAAATTACATGACTCAAGACAATGTAGAGCATGAGTCTTTAGTATGTTAAGATATAGTACAAGGCATATTTAAGTTTCCTGGATTATGCATCTGAGGAGAATCAATAGTGCAAGAAAACATTTTTTTTGCATGAAGAAATACCAAAACAAACATTAACAAACTCACCCTGATGTTTGCTAAATCTCTTGAGTTTGCAAGCAGTTGCTTTTGTGACTGCAAATCTCGTATTAAAATTATCATATTCATAATTCAGTTTGGCCAATCACAGACACCTAATACATTTTGATACATTGTAACAATCAGTGATGGCAGTTTGCGCAGGAAGGAATCATGGGATTTGTAATCCCCCTGTAGAAGGAAGGAGGAATCAGATATTGATCTGTAGATCTCTGCATTGAGTTGCTACTTGCTTGAAGGTTAGTATAGGGTTACATCTGTACCAATATGCTGTGTTTCTATTGTTAGATATAAGGTGCAGCAGGTGTTAGATTAGAAAAAAGGAAAGACAGGGAACTTAGATATACCTTTAAGATAAATGTATATATAGTAGATATATAGATTCAGTAACAATATTGCAAACAGTCTGGTAATTAATATTTCTGCTGATGAGAGAAATATATGTAACAGGTTTCCATACCACATGATTACTGATATAGGCCTAGTTAAAACATATATAATTGCACACTTATTAATAAGCTTTCAGATGGGGCACATTCAAGCAGTTATATAATGATGTGACCGTGGAAAATTTGTCATATAGCTCAATGAGTTAGAACAACCTGCCAATGAGATCTACATACAGTGGTATGCTCTGTGTATCAAGAGGCATATCCTGTATGTTTCGATGAAGCTATTATTTTATGTATTTTAATATATATAATAATAATAATATACTAGTGACATTTTTCATGCAAAAATCAATATTTATTGCAAAAGACACACTTTTAAACTATTATTGGAATTTGAACATTGGTGTTTTCTCTCCACCCCTATAAGGGTGTGATCATGTGATGGAATCTCTGGCAGCTTCTTTTCCTGCCATTGCAAGCTAGCAACCATTTGCCTTTGAATCATACAGTAGACATGGTAAATGCTGTAGGATAGAAAATATGTGCAGTGACTTTTACATGTATGACAGGTACCAGATTTTTGAGTTTAGCCCTCTGTATTTCTCACACATTTTTGTAAATATTTTAAGTACTTGTTGCAAGGTGAAATGAATAGCTGTCTTCGCTCAGGATTTAAAAGTGAGTTTTTATTATATTTTTTGCACCAAATGGCTTGTATAATTTGTAGACGTAAATACGAGTATTGCATATGCACACAATTTTAACGTAAATAAAGTGGGCCATATAATATTTCTTAATCAGAATAAGAATCTGAGTGAGCTTTGTTGGTTGAAAGAAAGAGTTAAATATACTCTTGATGGCAGACAGAAACAAATGATTTTAAGCAGTTTGTTTAAAAATATTTCTTCAAAATCTGGTCTATATAATAGATAATTTGTTGCTATGTTACTTTGTTAGTTAAGTCATTGAGTGTCGGCTATTTGTCATTAAGGTGAAAGGAGCTTAACATGCGTAAATGACTACCATCAAGTATCAACAAGTGTGTACTAGAAGTCACTGTTAACTCATGCACAGTTTCATTAACTTGTTGCTTTATTTATACTATTATCTATATTATCAACACATCATTGATGAGCGCTTGTTTCTTTCAGTATGCTGACAGAACTTCTTTTTTACCTCGCTGATACGAAAGAGAGATATGGATTGGTTGATTAAAGGACCACTGCAAATGGATAGTTTATATCAAATTAATAGCGGTGTGAGCCATAAGCAAATATGTATTTTAGGTAAAATCTTTATTTTAGGAGACTTTGGACCCTATTCTATTGCCCAATTCGTAAATTTATACACACTGAAATTTACTCTTAATTTTGCCACTAGTAGCTCCTCACAATCCCATTACGAGTTACCCACCCCAAATCACTATGGGCCAGACAAAGATGCAAAACTGGCCTTAGAACTCCATTGGTTTTAGCACATCTCAAACATTATTTGCAAAAAGCAAGATATTAAACCAGAGTTTGCTCTATGTGATCTATTTAATTGGCTAGGCCATACATCTCAGATAGTGTAAGTTATCAATTGCCTATAGTCACATAGATAGCCCTTACTAGTAAGATTAAATGAATAATCAAATAAAGGAAAGAGAGAGACACCTGTCAACTAGAAGGGCTGGACAAGCTCAATAGATATAGTGTCCTCAATAGTAATCATGTAGTCCAAACTATGAAACATAACCTTTATTTATAACCACTGTACATGTATATCATAATATTTAAATTCTGTCTTGGTACTTGTTAATATATACCATACTCAAGATCAGAATGAAATAATCTCACTTTCTAAGATGTGAGTATAATGGATACATAGCAGTTAATCACATAATCATAATGGTATATACAGATTTATTAGATATTGAAATGTTCATAAAGTAACTATTAGCCAATCTTAATTATAGTCAGTGAGCATGGTGGATACATATAAGTCATCTGTAATACATACTATCACTGCATTATAACTTTCATCCACCATATACAGATTTATTAGATATTCAAATATTCATAATCTAGCTATTAGCCAATTTTAGTAATAGTTTGTGAGCATAGTGGATACATATAGATTATCTGTAATATATACTATTACTGCATAATAACTTTCATCCAGAGTATTGGCTTGTCATTTCGGCCCGTCATGTGACGTCATCAAAGAGGGACTGGAATCGGTATATACACTCCTGCATTTACAATATAACTCTTAGTGGTGATTATTCCCAATAGTGGAGCCACTAATAGACTATAATCTGCATAATAGAATTGTTTATCTATATTTTATATATTTTAATTGTCGCTTTTTGTGTTTATTTCCTTTTTTAAAATGACCAATAAATGTTATGTCTTATAGCTTTGGCCTACATGATTATTATCAAGGACACTATCTCTATTGAGCTTGTCCAAACCTTCTAGTTCACAGGTGTCTCTCTCTTTCCTTGATTTGATTATACATCTCAAACATTGCAAACTCTAATAATTAAAGCTACACAAAATCGATATTCTATTACACCTGTAGCTCTAGCTCACAAATAAAGACTAACCTGAATTGCTGTTAAAAATATTACGAGTACTAAATAGGACTCACAGGATTTTTCATACACTTATTAGAGCTGTGGCAGCAATTAAACACACAATACTGTACTTTAAAGGCATGGGAAGGCATTAGAATTAATTGCACAACAGTCTCAAACCCTCAAAAAGTATTATTTTTAACTCTAATTTTGATAATATCGATCCCAGGACTCAATGAGCTACTACATATCATGAAACCCACATGTACTAGAACAGATGATCTAATGCATTTTATAGAGTGCTTGATTGTGAGCCTGATCGTCAAATATTACTTATTGGCACTAATTAATTCATAGCCTCCAATTGCAGATTACGTCTAACTTCCATGTTTTACTGATGTCATGATGACTGTTTCATTTACTATTGTCGGTGTCTAAGAAAAAAATTACAGGATTCATTAAATATTGTCAGATCATATGATCACGCCCCCTGATATCCTACTTAATCCTAAACACGTAAACCCTCCCTTTTTAAGGAGGACATTTTAGTAATTTATTGTATGATCATAAAGTTGTGTTTCATTGTCATTCTTTCGTTTAATTCACATTGTTGAAAAATGAACCACACGTTCCTAAGGGTGTATTTATGTGTTGCTTTACTGATAATGGGTCATATTTATACTACATTTCTTTTTCTACTACATTTGTGTATAAAAATAGAATATAGAATGCCCTTTTTTTACATGACTTGAGTCCGGACTATAATATCCCTTTAAGAAATTACATTGAGAGGTGTGTAACATGAATATGTGCCTTCTAAAATGGACTTTGGTCTTCCTGTTCAGCATATTTGCAAACCTTGCTTTTTAATTTTGATCAGGAAATTGTAGATTACTGCTAAAAGCCTCTTAAATATCTCCTGGATGTCATTATGTGTGTTAAACAGCATCAGAACTTGTTGTTTGGCTGTAAGGTTGTTTGCACACCTTATTATATTGGCGCCACTTAGCAATGCACTCTACAATGACGTGGAAGAAAAAAAAAAGAACTAAAGGCTGAAACATTGTACAAATTGTGTTGATGTCAAAATCTTAAAACATATGCCCTATAGCAGTGGCCCCCAACCTTTTTGGCACTGGGGAACGTTTGTGCCACAAAAATGTGTGTATATATTTTTTCTTTTATTATATATTTATAAGTAAAAAATATTTTATTCTAACATGTTCCTTTTCTGTAGTGCAGTGCACCCCTCGCAACCCCCCCCCCCTCCGAGCAGAACCATTCAGCCCCACAACCTCTCAGCAGCACCATTCAGCCCCCAAGTGTCACCATTCACTCTCCATTAGCCCCATTCAGCCCCCAACCCCCCAGTAGAACCATACAGCAGCCCCCAACCTCCCCAGCAGCCCCATTCAGCCCTCAGCAGCCCCATTCACCCCCAATTTAGCCCCTCAGCAGCCCCCAACTCCCCAGCAGCCACTTTCACACCCAGAAGCCCCACTCAGCTCCCAACCCCCCAGTAGCACCATTAATCCCCCCCACAGCCCTATAACTCCCCAGCAGCACCATTCAGCCCCAAACCCCCCAGCAGCACCATTCAGCCGCAGCCCCATTCACCCCCTCAGCAGCCACATTCACTCCCAGAGCAGCCCCATTCCCCCCAACCCCCAGTAGCACCATTCAGCCCCCCCCAGCAGCCCAATAACCCGCAGCAGCACCATTCAGCCCCTCAACCCCCAGTAGCACCATTCAGCCACACATCAGCACCATTCACCCCAGCAGCCCTATTCAGTCCCTCCACAGCCCCATGCAGCACCATTCAGCCTCAGCCCCCCTCATTCAGCCCCTCAGCGGCCCACAACCCCCCACAGCCACATTCACCCCAGAAGCCCCATTCAACCCCCCAGTAGAACCATTCAGCCCCCAAGGTCCTAGCAGCCCCATTCACCCCCCATTCAGCTCCTCAGCGGCCCCCAACCCCCCAACAGCTACATTCACCCTCAAAAGCCACACTCCGCTCCCAACACCCGAGGTAGCATCACTCAGTCCCCCCCGCACCCCTATAACCCCCAGCAGCACCATTCAGCCCCAAACCCCCCAGCAGCCCTATTCAGCCCCCCAGCAGCCCTATTACTCCCCAGCAACACCAGTACCCCCAGCAGCACCATAACCCCCCAGTAACACCACTCACCTCCAGCACCCCTCCCCCGCAGTCTTAATCACTCCGCCCAGCAGTCCCATTCAGACCCCAAAAAAACCTGCAGCACCACGCACCTTCACCCTTAATATGCACAACACATCTATCACCCTCCTGCGAGTTTTGGATCTTGTAAGGTGCTTTAAGGAAAGTACTGTGTATGTTGGATTCTAGGCTCAATGACAAGGCCCCCATTATTTTGCAATGTGTTAATATTGTTGTTGGCTTGTACTCAACCTCTGTACAGTGCTACAGAATATGTTGCCACTTTACAAATAAAGAATGCTAATATTACTAGTGTTATACATGCATGTATTTCACAGAGTTCACCCTCAGATCTTTGAAACTGCTGCACCTTCCTTGCATCAGTTATAGGAATATGGAGATGGTGGAAGCAAGATGGAGGCATTTCTCTGACAGGAGTATGTGAACTACAATTTACAGTAGAAGATAGAATCACTATACAAGAAGGTGTGGGTTTACCTACAGCCGGCTGCTTTAACTGTGAGGATTTAGATATTTTTAGTTCAAACACTGTAATATCCCAGCTTTGTCTATGCTATTTCAAGATGTGACTTTCAGTAATATGAAGTTGATCATGGCAGCTGGCTTTGCTTGTTACGTTTGTACATAAAGCATTAACCTCACTGCACAGAAGAATCATTTATATTATGAGTAACCATACTGTGTGAATGTAATGACACTTATTGAATTTTCCCACTTATTCTGCTACAGAAGTACCTTCTGATTAGAGGCTAGTCAGTTTCTAAATGAATACTATTTTTTCCATGGCAGTGACAAGGTTTGTTTCCAGAACCCCATTAGGCAAGTCATGACATCTTTTTTTAGGCCAGATTATCCACCTGTAATCAGATAATGTTACTGCTAATAGCATTGCGGTCCATGCTGTTTCGTTAGAAATTGATTAATGCTTACAAACATTAGTTTCTATGTTTCAGTAACGCACGTACAAAAAGCTCTACTGAAAAACAGCAGGACAAGATACAGGGCCGGGGAGCAATATATCATTGGAAACTGAGATGGGAAAAAAAGTATCTTGGTGTTGTAAAACATGTCATTTAAACAAATAGAACATATTTAGTTCTCGGTGCACACTCTCCTGCAGGTTCTTGCAAAACTATATATATATATATATATATATATATATATATATATATATATATATACAGTAAACTCTTCGTTAACCAGAACTCGCAAGCAACCAGAAAAAATGTAATACTGTACTTTAAATAAAAAATACATTTTACGTGACCCACACAATGCTTATAGCCACCTAGATTGCATCCACTGTATGTTTCTGCAATTCAATGTTACCTGGAAGCAGACAGGCATTAGTGACTGAGCAAGGGCAGTGTTGGGGTTTACATAACCCGGTGTCAGCATCACACCCTCCAGCTGAAAGTACCTGTGTATAAGTGAAGAGTGAAAGCTGCTGCTGCTAGAACAGCCCTCACTGACAAATATTCTTAGCAGAGCATCCTATGAGCAGCTAATCTAGGCCACTTTTAATAGTGACTCTCAAGCAACCAGAAACTACATTTATCCGGATAACTGAGAGTCTACTGTGTGTGTATATGTGTGGGTGTGTGTGTGTATATATATATATATATATATATATATATATATATATATATATATATATATATATAGAGGGTCGCCACATTATTATGACCACTGCCTACTTTTGACGTGGGTATATAGGCATGCTGCAAACATATAAAATCATCACTGTCATGGGTAAAATGTGCAATTTATCAGACTTTTAAAAGGGGATGATCATTGGCTTTCGGGCCAAGTGTGGCAGTATTCATTGTTTTTTCATTTTGTTTTAGTTTGTTTTGCAGAGCTCTGTTTATAACCATAAACTGATCTCCATGAAGTAGGAGAAATATTTGCTAGGAAATATACCATTGATACCATTGAAACCATTGCTAAAAACACAATGAAAGGCTCGCATGTAAAAAAATTATAAACTTACACATTTTTACAGAGGGTGTGGTGTGATAAGATATCGTCTTCATTGCTGTCTAATAAAACACTGACACTTCTGTGCTAATGATATGATAAATCCACTATAGACCAGAAGTATATAAAATAAAGTATACTTTTCTATGTAACCTCAGATAAGTTCAGCGACAGGAGGACATTCTTGTGCTCACACAAGGCCGTGCTTGTAGCAGGGTTTATATGAGGCAAACTTTACTACGCTTTGGGACTCGCCTGTTTGTATTGCTGCTTTACCCTCCCACATAACTGTGGCTGAAAGGCAACAGTTTAGTTTAACCCCCAGTTGGCCATCTTTATTCCTCAAGTGTCATGTTGTTTAGGTTTTTGGTAACAAACGTTGTTGTTACTGAGCTTTAATTACATTTTCTCTGCAGTATTATTATTATTATGAATCTTTATTTATAAAGCGCCAGCATTTTCTGTAGCACTATATACAAAGTAGAATAAAGTATAGTGGGTACAAAAAGCAAATTACAAATACACGTGCAATACAAGTGGTCAGCAGAGAGTTAGTTAGTAAGCTCCATGAAGTATGGACCTCATCTCTGTTGCACCAATGTAGTAACAATAAAGTTGGTTGATTGGGTCAGTAAGTGTCTTAGTATTTTTTGGTAACTTTACCTGGACTCATGCAGAATATCAAGCAGGAAATAATTGACTGAAAATAGTTATGTAAAACAATGTTTGTGTTCCTTTAGTGGTTTTACATGCAAAGAAACAAAACAAGAAAGATGCCAACCCGATAATATTTTACAGAATGTATCTTTAATTTAAAAGGAGGGGGGCAAAACATAGACATATATGTTTTAGAATTTAGAATCTAGTTTATGTAGTTAGATCCTGCTTTTGGATTAATTTGCAAATTAGCTAGTTATAAAAAAGATCTGATTGCCCCCTTGGGTAATCAGATTATTATTATGTTTTCCTTATTTAAGGATTACGCTTAAGGAGCCAAGGATGCTCCAAAAGTGATTGGAACGGTACAGCGAGACAGAATATCTAGTTGAATTAGTTTTTTAGTGGAAGCAGCCGACTGCTAGTGTTAACTGATTAGCCTCAAGTTTAATCTTTCCAGAGCCCAAAGGAGATCCCACAATGGATTGAAGTTTCAAGGCTTGCCCTTTGATAGAAAGCAGCACCAAATAGTTTTGGGCAAATTGATAATCCATAAATTTCCTGCAGAGCCAGAATCATTAAGCTCAGAATCAATTTTTACGAGGCTGCAGAGCAAGAGTACCTTGTACCAGTAACTGCTCACTAACTGGTAGACATGGTCTTATCCTGGCCAAGTAGGACAGGTTCTGTAGAAATGTCCTTTTGGTTCCACAATAAAGGCACATGTCTTCTACTTTGTTCTACCTGAGGTAGGCGAGTGGAGCCAATTTGCATAGGTTCCTTAGTAGGTAAGGAGATAGTAACAGATGGATATTAGAATTGGGGTGCCAATTTGAAGGTTGAGTCTTTGTATTGAGAACTTTTTTATGTATTACATTCACTCAGATGTAGGTCTAATAAGGTAAGCAAGGAGATTGCCCAGGCCAAAGCTTCATCTGTAAGCAAAGATATTGCATATTCCACACGTGTGCCATGGGAGATGAAAATGCCAGCTGGATCTCCCATTGTATGGAACAATATCTATTGAAACCTTGGCAGACAGTTGGCTCACCAGAGTAGCATCCTCGATTAGGTAGTTTGGGCTGTCAGATGCTGTGAGAGGATATAATGCAACGTGATGCTGCCGCTTGAACCAGAGCTTGATCAGGTGGATGGGCAGCAGATGACTCCAATCGAGCATAGAGTGTGCCCCAGCATTTTAATTAAACTAAGAGTCCAGATGAGATAAGCAGTTTTTATGGACACCTATCTTATGACCAAGACCAGACAAATGGGACACCAGTAAGCCTTGTGTTTGATCCATCTAAAGAGGTCCCTGTGAAGGCAAGGCCTTGGCAACATGTTTTTGGTTCTATCATATAGATACATTTTGGACACTTAACTTTGGCCATTGCTGTGTAAACATTGTTAAATATTTATATGACTGACTTACAATACTCATTATTTATGTCCCCTAATTCCACTGCTTTTTAATCTGCCATAAAAACTTTAAAGTTCTACATTCAACATCTGCAGAATTTTAATTTTGCCATTAAAGTGTGAAAATCTTCTATGAAATAGTTTAAGTTATATCACGAATCAAAAGGATTCATAAGGGTTATTATATATCTCTTGGCCTACATTAAAATTGGGCTTTGTCCTGTGCTCAAAACTCCCATCTCCTGGCTAGACAGGATAGTCACTACAAAAATAAGCATACTGCCTAAACTTGTACATGTAAATGAATTCTATCTTTTTAACATATCTCAGCAGACGTTTTTAATTTGCCTTACCCTACTCATATATAGCACACAATTCTGTTATTTTTGTCATGATTCATTTTGTTGTTTTAGCCCTTTAAAATGTCTAATTGGTTTCTCATTTATAGTTATAGCATTTTATTATATAAATCATTCTAAAAGTTTACAGACACGTGGTCTAGGCTTTCAGCCTTTATCATGATATGAAAATATTATTAACACAACAAAATATAAAAATATGTGGTACAAATTTCTAAAAGTCTGCTTATTATATCATATTTTTCACTTTTTTGTTGCAGCCAATTATAATGAACTTTACCAGTGGTCTGTTAAATGCCATGCAGAGTTCTGGGGTGAATTTTGGGACTTCAGCGGCATTGTATATTCCCGCATGTATGACGAGGTACAGTATTTAATTCCTTTATTTAATTGATTATAATTTTCAGTGTTTTAAATCAAGGATCACTGCAGTTTACGAAAAAAAAGTCTTGTTTGTCAAGTACATACAAAACTACCAATATTGGTAGCTGTGTAAGCTGTTGGAATAAAGCCTTTTTTGGGAAGTATGAAGGCTCTGTTTATAAGTACAGTAATGCATTTTAGGTTTGTAGCATCACATTCTCAGAGCTGAATCATGAGTGTGTGTGTTTGACTATCGGTGAAGAAATGGGTGGGGAAGGAGGGAACAGAGAGCCATTGTAAAGATAATTGGATAAGACTGAAATAGACACCTATTCCCTCTTACTGGCCCAGAAGCAGACTCCTTCCATCATTTACTGCAACAATAGCTCTCACACACACACAATGTCCACCGATGTATCGTGGATCTCTCCAGGGTCCTGCAGAGGCATCAAAGTTTTGTTTTTTCTCTAATTAAGGAACTGATGTATGACTTCTTTCTAGTTATGCTCTGAGTCAGACTTCTTTTCAAACAAATATTTTTTGTTTCATTGTGTGGTGGTCCTTTAAACGCTGACAAAGATTAAATGGGTGGAACCCAAATCTTCTGAGGTCATTGATCAAACTGTTGGAAATAAAATAATTGAGAAGCTCATCCTGCGTGCCTGTTATTAAATTTAATAGTCATAGAGAAGTTCCAAATATTGTATATTTCTTTTATCTACAGATAATAACAAGTATTTTATTAATTGCACAACTAGCCCAATTGTTCTCCAAGGTCTGGGCATGCTCCTTATTTTCAGTTTCTCATGGCTTTAAATTGGAAACAATACATTCATAGCCCCATTATAATAATCAGTGATTAGAAACAGATATCAATATTTGCTTTGTGGATCAGAAAGGCACAGCAGAAGTTCTAAATATCATATAAATGAAAACTATAATTAATAGAGAGTACTTCCTGTATGGAATGTGATTTAGTAAAATTGCATTTTAATCTTTAAGTTTGTAATATTTAGCTGTCAATCAGTCCTTCTGATCCTTCGGATTGATTTATCTATTCAGTCTAGTTACTCATTTAAGTCAAAAAGTTTAGAGCTTCAAGGGGTAATCAGAAATAACTGGCAATATTGGTCTAATTAGACACACTGTGCAGTCAGTCCTTGTTGATAAGGTAAGAATATCTAATGAGACAAAACCTTTTTATATTACAAAGTTCTAATGGGCCTTTTGATCATACTTTCAACATGCGCTCATTCTGTATTTACAGCCTAGACTCAACCACATTCTTTATGGTGCAATTACCATCAATCGTTGAATACCAGTCAGAATAAGTGAGAAAGTTATTGGACAATTCTGACACCCTGGCATGTGTTATCATTGAAATTGCTTTGAGCGAAGTCCTATCTCATGTATTAACAGACGTACAATGCAAAAATATGTATATATGTGAAATCTGTGAGTTTGAATAATTAAGCAGGAAGAAGTATATGAGCTATTTCTAATAAAAAAAAAAAAAGTAAATTGTAATACCTCTGCTAGACCATGGAGTCATCCATGATACTTTGGATGAAGTTGTGTGTTTGAGAAGGACAGTTATTTCTCTTGCTACAAACAATCTGCACAAGGGTCTGTGAGGTAGAAGGGTGTGTGCCAATTGCATCCAGATCCAGTTATCTAATATAGGCTTCGGACTTCTCCCTGTTCCTTCCTCCTACTCAAAACAATCTCATGATAAAGCTCTCTGGAAGTGGTGTAACAAAGACAGAATTGCTTCTACTGTTCATAAACCCAGTCTTTAAAAAGTCTGATTCTTCTATAAAAAAATATTTTTATGTTCTTGGTCCACTGTTAGTTTGTTACACACTTCACAAGCAAGTGCATTGTGTCTTGTAAATATTGCCCTTTGAGAAAAAGTAAAAATTGGTGCCTGCTTGGTGCTAACTGTTAATCTCATACTAATGACTCACTTGGAAGTCTCATAATGCGTGTCATTTTAAAAATGATTATCCTACAGGTAATTGACAAATCAAAAGGAATTGCTGATGTTCCAGAGTGGTTTAAAGGAAGCCGTCTGAACTACGCAGAGAACCTCCTCAAGCACAAAGAGAATGACAAAGTCGCACTCTATTCTGCACGTGAGTTTACCTTGAAAATGTTACAAACATTATATACATTTAAGGGAAATTATCTATACACATACATTTGTTTTGTGTAACGCCATGACCTAGATTCATTAAGATTTTCTGCAAAGGTGAAGGAGTGTAGAAGCTTGTTTATTTATCTAGAAGTGAGCTTCCATGAGTCCACCTAATTTATATAAAATTCACCAAGGGCCTTTTGTTACAAAGAATCTAGAAATAATGTTATAGATACAAATATTTTATTGATTGCCAGAAGGAGTATACCTAGTGAAGGATATTCACAGAAAGGACACCATGAAGAAGCCATTGTACTACTTTACTCATGTTAATCTTATTTTTTAGTTCAGAAATTACTAACATTAAAAGTAGGTGTGCAAACAGCAGGAAAGCAAAAATGTAACCAGAAAATATAATTTATAAACACAGTACAGGAGGTCCCCGCATTACAGACACCCGACTTACAGAGAACCTTTTACTTAAGGATGGGCTTCCAATGCTTTTTGTATAACTTTCATTTTATGTTCTGTTTGTTTAAATTAAAAGAAAGAGCACAAAAGTTTCTGTAACTTATTATAGTATTACACTATATTATTCTTACCACATATGAGCCATTATAGTATTGTTATAATTAATCAGGGATCCAAGTTGCATATAAATCCGACCTAAAGACGTTCTCAGAAATGTATCTTGTCCTTAACTCGGGGACTGCCTGTATATCTCATTAAAGGTTTATTACAACTGTATTTTTAAATAATATTATCTGGTAAAAGATTTACTTTGCTGCTGTTTGCTCTTTAAAACTAGATTTTGGAAGAATATATTAGCTTGAGTGGTATGTAGCATATGTATTAATGAAGTGGAGGTCCAATAAATGACCACTGTAAATTGCATAATCTTTAAGCAGTAAAGGTATGTTTAAAGTGCTTTTCAATTTTATAATTATCAGATTTTGTTTTATGATTGTTGAGAAAACTTACTCTGGAATTAGCTTTCTTTTCCCCACCATCTACACTGGAGTTCCTGCCATCTTGGTTAAATTACGACAGTGTGTTTCGCTTATTTTCTCATACTTACTAATACAGTTGTGTAGCAAATATGCAACTGCATGTAACTGTACTCCACATACTGCCACTGCTGGGTAAAAAAATGGGAGACACTGCGGGTGAAAAGTTTTTATTTTTTTAATTTTCTGTAGGCTAGTAGGGACTATGACGGGCCTAGTATGTTAGGATTATGTGTAATTATTAATCCTGCCCACTGCAAAGGGCCAAGGGGTATGAATAGGGAGCGGACATGTGTGAGAATTAATGGGGAGGGGATGCAGAGCTTTCTCAAACATTCTTTTGTAAATACTAGTAAGATTTGTTGATTTTGTAATTAATTGCAGAGTAGATAGAAAACCAGGTGTCTAACAGAGTCTTGACTTGGGCAGAACAGATGGTTTACAGTTTTTCAGAGTGGGTACAATAGTCTTTCATAAATTAACATAGTCCTAAAAAGGGGTCATTCATGCTACCCTTCCCCAGTGCTGAAGAACATGAAGGGCCATCAAGATTGATTTAAGCCTTTTTAGCGTTTTACAATTTTCTTAAATAAACTAGGTAGCATTCCTTAGAACCACATACAATGGGCCTCATTCTATTAACAGCCGTAAAATGGCCGCAAAGCTGCGATTCCTTGCGGCCATCTTCCGGACCTGTGTAGAGCTACTGCTACCTTGCTATTCAAATGGACGGCGCTGCAAGGATATACCCCTTACGGCCGGCTGCACATCATGCAAACGGCCATAAGCGTTTTTCCCGCGCCCGTAAATCTTGTTTTCCGGCCGCAAAGTCAGAAAACTGTAAATGCAAATATAAATTCAAGATGGTACTGTAAAGCTCCGTAAATGCTAGGCATCATAATGGGGGACATGAAGATTAATAGCAACACCCTCTCAAGCTTGCACATCGCCCAAATCCGATATATCATTTACGGTTTATTTTCCGTCCCGTAGGGCTCGTCCTTGTTAAAACCCGTATGGGTTCGGAGGTTGAGGGCCTGCAAACAAAGCATTGTAGAAGCCAATATATATTCAATTCAGCACTGCAAAGCACTGTAAATGATGGGGGGGGCATGAGGATTAATAGCAAAACATTCTCAAGCTTGCACATCGCCAAATTGTACTTTGATTTTAAAATCCGTCCAAGTCCCACGGACTTCAATGATCAAACCCGTAGCTCGTTAAATTGAAGCCCGTAGCTCCTTATTCAGCCCATGCGGGCTTGCATGATAGATAAAACACGAAGATTGAACATGAAGTTAAATATCTTTATTTGCGGATTTGAGAGTAGGGGAATCTTGAGCTATTAATTTTAAAACCAAACATCACTTTTGTCATGATGACAACTTTCACTTTTAATAAAAGTACAGGATGGCTTTTCTATGCTACGACTTGTAAGTAAGCCCTTTACAACCCGTGGGTCTATTTTACCCATTTACGGACTTGACGGAGGCTAATCCCGCATCCTTTGCAGGTCTGAGGTGCTCCAAGCCCTTGGGACTTTGTCCACGGACATTTGACATGAATGAAACTAAAAATTATTTTCAGATTTGAGTGTAGGGGAATGTTGTGCTATGAATGCTAACACCTCCAATCACTTTATCGTCTCATCAAAGTGCAGGATGGCTTTATTATGTGCTTAATTGGGTGCTAGCGGGACCTTTTTGGTGCAAGTAAGCTGCTGCTCGGTTTTAGATAATTACGGCCAGGACGAGAGGGTTTACATAGCAATTGAATAGCAACCGTGGCTTTCTTGCGGCCAAAACTCTTGCGGCCGTGTAAGATCAAAGGCTTTCCTGCTGCGCGTGCGGCCGCAAGGGATAACAGGGCACCGGCCGCAAGCCTGCCAGAGCCCTCGGCCACAAGGGAATAGAATAGGCAAATAGCCTGCGGCCGGTCCTTGCGGCCCCGCATCTCCTATGGCCGTTAATAGAATGAGGCCCAATAAATGTAATTCTTCTTGTGCTGCAGTCAGATTACCAGCTCCTTCAAATGCACACATATGGTGAGACAGCAGACCGAGGTTTTAAAATGTAATGTTATCACGACTTAAATGGTAGTTCACCATCAAATAGCATAAAAAATACACGTGCAAACAGCAGTGTTACGACCCTAAGATTTGTGGAATGATGCGCACCCAATTTCCTCTCTCTGGGTTGGGTCTTTTTCTGATCTCGCATGCCCAGCGATGGTTAGGATACAATAATAACACCTGTACACTTAAATAGTACAAGCAGACTGACTCTTTAATTATTGCTTCAGACACATTTTACAGATACCACAAAACACCATCCCCCGGTTCATTAGCCAAACCCCCATCTTTAGTTGCTAGATCTAATTTTACAGAGGGCCATAAACTAACCTCACCCTTTATGGCTATCTGAGGCCAGGGAGGATGCACGCCTGGATGCTCTCAGTAGTCGTGTATCCACATAAATTCCTGTAGAAACGTAACCATTTATCCCATACGTGACTGAATTAACTTTATACTATATAAGCATATTCTAGGGCTTACTTCTAGCACCAATATATAATTATTTATACTGTATAAAATGACACCAAACCACCTTATTATATCAATAATAGCATATACATTGTAACCAAGAAACCATGACAATAACTATATGCACACATTACATACATGACAGTAACTATATGCACACATTAACTCTTTACACATGACACATACATGAAAGACAAATTGTTACAATCATTAAAACACATCCCATGTCCATTTGATACCCTTTGATATTAGCAAACCGATGTAATAGAGTACCAAATAACAGTGTTACTTGTGGGGGTGCAGGGGATGTGCCAAAACCAGTCATGACAAGCGACAAATCCATTTTTTAGCCAGACAATATAATAAAAAAACACATATTACCTCATTAATGGCCGTTGCTGTATAGCCCCCCCATCTATCTCACTATTCTGAGCACCAGTGAAGTGAATTGGAATGCTTTAAATCCAATAACATTATTCAAGCCTTACAAAGACAGGCTATTCCGTGTTATCATAGTTGAAATATTCCACTTCCTTTCAGTGGTGCTTATGATAATGAGAGAGGTGGCGGTACGGGAGGTCAACTGTGTTTTTGATTATATTTTATGGCTAAAGTTTTTCTTTACTGCTGTTTGTTCATGTATTTTTAAAGTTAATTAATGGTGAATTAAATCATAGTTTTAACAAGAAAAGTGCGTAACCTGGACCTTTAAGTACCTTACTCCTCAAACAACCAGACGCCAAGCTTAGAAAAAGTAATTAACATGGTGAATTTTGCTCAGGACTTGAATATTTGAAAAACAGTTATACAGATGGTATATATAAATATCTAAGAACTTGGGATATCAGGATTCATAATAAAAAAAAAAAAATCTTTCTTTAAAGGGAAAACATATTAGACATCTGACATTTTTTAAATGTCATATTTAACTTCCATGGTGACATTTAATTTGATTAAATTAATTTTATTTATTGACTTATTTATTTTTTATTTTTATTATATATTGTTCTTTGTATCTGAGATCTATTTGATAAAAAGTCAATAAATATATTTAAAAAAAGAACCAGCATTACTGTAAATGGCAGTTGAAGACATTTTTTTTTCTTTCTTACATCTGAAGGAGTGCATTTGATAATGTTGAACAGTGTGTTTTTTTGTTTTTTTTAATGAAGCTCCTTTCACAGAGTTTACTGCTTTGACGAGGTTTGTCCTGGTCAACCAATGTACAGCAATACATCTGTATGGGTCAAAAGTGTCTGCCAATGAGATCTAGGGTACTCACACAGAGGTATTTAATCTGACATTTCCTGTTAGTTTCCAATAAATGTACACAACTTCTACTAAATATTTTTCATGAAAAAAATGTTTATCATGATTAAACATGGCCTTGTCCCTATAAGTAACCACTGTAGTCTCAAATTCACAATATATTTTTACATAATTACTCTTTGATAAGAAATATATTTTTAGAATGTCAAATAATAAATACAGCCTTTAATTTATTATTCTTTATTTTGGGCAGGGTTGAAAGTGCTAAATAGACTTTTACACCTAGTCTTACTTATATAGACACAAAGTTTTGTAGTAGAGTATTTTCTTGAAATACTATAGGTCATGGGTTCCAAAAGGACTGCTATAAGAAAACATGACTCTGCTACTTCCTCACCAACTACACACTCTCAGTGTATCACTCTTTCTACCACCTGCAATGCGTTGAAGAATATCACTTCTCTCTTGCCATGTTGGCACAGGCCAGTGAGAGGCACATAGAGAGCTCTGATTGCTCTACCCCTCTTCTGTGGTAGCACGACTCCAGCATGTGCAGAAGCCACGCCGACTTAGGGGCGCCGACAATTGGACATCACACACATGTGCGCAGGCTCGCAAGTGCAACTGTGTACCCCTGCCTGCTCTCTCTCCCCTCCTCCTCTCTATCACACATCACTCCGTCCTCCTATCCATAGATATTACTTCCTCATCCCATGCCAGCCAGGCCCCAAGACTTCACATATGGGAAAAATAGATGTCAGCGCGCACTATTGCCCGTGGGATGGAGTAAGTAATATCTGTGGATGGGAGGAGGGAGAGATGTGTTATAGAGAGGAGATGGGAGAGAGAGAGAACAGGCAGGGGTACACAGTCTTGGCAGGCAGGGGTGCAGTACAAATAATAGGCAGGGGTATAACAGGCAGGGGAAGCTTGTAGGGGTGCGCTATTGCTCTTCTGTGCTTCCAGGCCTGGGCACATTTCTGTGATGCCCAATTGTCGGTGCCCCTAAGTCGGTGCGGCTTTACCACGCGCGCTGAAGACAGTGTGCCCTCTGCTGCTTATTTATTGCTACTATTATATACTAGCAATACAAATATGCTCATAACTAATTTCATTCTCAAACTTAAAAACTTAAGTACTGTAGCTGTTCTGTATTATTTTCAAGTGTCTATTTTAAGGTCCCTTTATGTATAGTTAATCTAATTGGATAGAAACTGCGATCCCTGTTCCAATTTGAAGTCTTCAATGTCTATATTCCATGAACAAAATTGACCTTGCAGGCTTTCCCTGTATTTTTTTTGTCTCTGAGACATCTCCCCCTGTTCTAAAAGCAATAACAATCCCCAAAAATGCCTTGTTACCTACCACAATATTGCTTCCTTCTGATTCCCATAAACTGAATCTACTTAGCCTTTATTAGATCTTAGAATTAATGTTGGTGTAGGTTAGTTGGCTTTCTGCGACATTTATGTTTTTTTAAATCTGTTTCCACAGGGGAAGGCAAAGAAAATATTGAAAAAGTAACTTTTGAGGAGCTGAGACAAGATGTTGCTTTGTTTGCGGCCGCCATGAGGAGGATGGGAATCAAAACTGGAGACCGGGTTGTAGGTAACTACTTGCATTTACTAATTAAACACCACTGTACGATACCGCCTGATATACTCACACTTTTTATATTTGAATTTATACCTGGGACTATATGTCAGCTATTGTTCAACCTGAGATATTTACTATCTTAGCTGTTTATCCTGAGCATTAGATCTAAGACTTATGCCTTGGCTATTTACATAGTGAGACATACATGCACCCCTTCGGGATCACTACCTTGTCATGGTGAAGGGGCTTCAATGAAGCTGTGAGCTATACTATGTAGGGTCACCCAAGATGGGCAGGTCATATCAGAGAGGTCAGACAAATTGCTGTCCACTAGAGGAGGAACTAGCAACCCACACCAGTATCTTTGCCAAGAAAACGTTGGACACGTCTGAACAGCAACAACATACACCACAACAGCAATGTACTCTATGAATGTTGGTCTTGGATCTATCCTAAATATATCAGTTCATTTATTCAGTTCAAAATAAGGTTATTTTCCATTTGATTACTCTTTCATTTAATATTATTACAGCCCAAAAGCCGAAAAAGCTCTAGCGAAGGCTTCACTCAAGATAGTGGCTCTGTAGGGAGAAGATGGAGTTAACCCCCGCGGTTGCCTGTATTATCAAACATTTAAAATGTATTTTAAGCAGATACATCCACTTCACATTCAAAATTCACAGAAATAAAAAAACAGAACACTGTCATATTGTGCAATAACAGTAATTATTTATGTTTGTAAAGAAATTATGCATTAATTGTTATTATAGTTACAAATAGCAGTTGGCATCAGTACAGTAAAGTATCCCAAAAATACTGCTTGCAATAGAAACTAGTGTTATTTTATCAAACATAGAGGGGCCACTTTGGCTCTAAATATAATTAAGTAGGGCCTGGAAAGCAAAAAAAAACTCTTTATTAAACTTTTACTGTGCATTTAAATAGTGAATTACTATTTTAATCATGCCCCCTGACAGTATGAGCTACTTATCGCTCCACCCCATGAATTAATTTCTGTTTCTGGAGGGGAAACCTCTCCAAATAGGAATACCATACTTGCAGTGTGATAGTGGGAGACGATTAGAAGGTGTATTTGTGTACATTGCTAGCTGCTCATGTTACACTACTGACTGCTATTAATGTGTAGTTTACAGAGTGCTCTCAGAAGGTTTTAAATTTTGTACTTCTCCCTGGGTAGCTCCCATTCGGGATAATACATCATTCAGATGGTGGAGAGATCTGGAAATGATACAGCTTGAATATGAATAAAAAGTGAGATTTTAGGAATTGACCATTGACAAAATTAATATGTAATTTTGTTAATGATCATTAATTTAATTATGAGCCCTGCTCATAATTAAATTAAGTGTTATCCCTGTTGTTAAGACATTGCAGTGGTTCTTTATGAGATTATCTTAATGGTCAATAAAGCACTGTAGTCTACTCCTGCACTTAGTGTGACCTGAAACTGAAGCCACTTTTATAGCCCTATTAAATTCCCTCAACGTTGAAAAACGTAGCCTGTGACGTAGGCCGCAAGCCTTGCAGCTATTAATTGGCCCTGTAAAGCAATCCGCCAATGACTTGCGCGGTAAGGGCGAGAAAAGGCTACGGGATGTGAACATTTGAACTGCGTGTCCGCAAATCCTTTGATCTGTCAAACCCGTTTCTGTTACGTTCCAATCACGCTATTAAATTGCAACAACTTCACTGGCGTTCAAGCCCGTAACCCACAAATGGAGCCAAAAAGCCAACAGGTACTAGAGAGGACCCGCTAGTGGGTTAAAGTCCTATCCGTAGCACTGTAAATGCAAATATAAACACACTACTGTACTCCTAGGCAAAGGGAAAGTGATGTTAGGTATTAAAATTAATAGCAGAACATTCTCAAGCTCGCAAATCTGCAATATAAAATACTTTTATTTCATGTTTGATTTCCCTGTTATATCGATCCCGGCAATCAATGTGTAAATACATATAATGGTACTCGCATGGACTAGAATATCATATTTCATGCTTTATCAATATTGCATTATTTCTGGAATGCGGATCCGATCAAAACTCGCAATTGAAGCCCGTAAGGCTTTGAAATCTAACCTGCATTTTTTCAGTGACGTAATGATGATGATCTCTGTTGCCATTGGCTCCATCTAAACCCGTAACTACGGGTTTGATCTTGTTCACAACTGCACATCCAACATGGTGGAAAAATGGTTTACGGGTTTGCATGCCATGGTCTAATTTAATAGCTCTATAACTTGGCCAAATTTCAAGCCTGCAGCAGTTGCAAGGATCACGTTGCGGCTACGAGCTTGGAATTAAATAGGGCTATTAGTTGTAGCATTCCCAAAACCCCAGAGCCCTTATTATACATGAATTAAACAATCTCCTGCAGTTTGCTGTATCCTGCTTATAAAGCTTGTAATTGACATTAAAAAAAAAACAATTAAAGGGACCGTTGAAAAATTCCAGTAATGTATCAATCAAATCTTTACCGCTAAATAAGGATACAGTAGAGTACAAATTACATTTGTAAACTTTATTGGGGGCTTTATTATGTCCCTTTAATCTTCTAGATTCACCAGGATCCACTAATCTTCACAGAGGTTCTGGAATGCTTCCCTGAAGGCTGTGATAGATATGTTCCAATGGATCAATTGCTGTCACAGCCTCAGTGAAACCCTACAAAGCCTCTGAAGTCTAGTGAGTATAGGGGTATATACATCCTACATATGAAGATGTTGCTGTGTATTTGTATTGCCATCTTTTAGTAAATGTCAAGGTGTTGGCCTTGGATCTTTTTAGGATCTACAGCCATGGCTTCCTTTTTAAAATGATTGAACAGTTGTAGAGCTTTCTCATTATGACATCCATATTCAAGGATTAGTTTGTGTGATTGTCTATTCAAACATTTCAAAGTCTTTCTATTTTCTGTAATATTGCATCACTTGCTTCATGCCACTAGTTATATACTTGGACATTGTTAGCTTTTCTTTTTTCAAGTAGACAGTCCTTACAGTGCTTACAGTTCAGAAGGGTAACTGTTCACCTTTTTCAATCACATATATAGTTGTGAGCATACGAGCCGTTGCTCACGCTTGCGGGCTCGCGCAGCGAGCCTGCGGCCCTTGCGAAGCGCCGAAGGTGCTCCTTGCCAGCAGCTGCGACCCTCACAAAATTTACGTTGTAACGCAAACAAAATACGAGACACGTTACGACCCATTACGACCTCGCAAAAATCGTCCGCAACACGCGCACATCAAAACATGAAAAATACAACAAATACATAAAAAGCTTACTTACAGGAAGAGGGTGCATCCAGGACCTCGAAAACTAAAGTTACACCTCAATTTAACTCAAAATAAAAGAGTTTAGACACTAAAAAATTATCTAAGCGAGAGAAAAAATGGCCAACGCAAAAAACGAAAACGAGGCTACAGCCGTCTAAAGACGCAAAACACCACCAAACACCTACGTATTTGCCGAAAAACACCTACGAGATTAGAAAACAAGGACACAATTCGCGCAACCCCCAAAACATTACAAACACAACAAATACAAACAACAAACACATAAAAAGGTTAAAGAGTTTAGAGACCCGAAAATCACCTAAGCGAGAGAAAAAATGGCCGCCGAACAAAACAAAAACGAGGCTAAAGGACCCTAAACACGCAAAACACTACCATAAACACGCAAAACACCACCAAACGGCTACGGATATTCCGAAAAAGCCCACAAAACAGCTACAGATATTCCGAAAAACTCACACGACATAGAAAACGAACGACGCTACATCAGCCACATTATATACACCAAACACCCTTAGCTCACTTACAATTTCATTGCCGTCATTTTTTGACGGGCAATTCGCTAGTTATGCTAATAATCTCCAGCTTCTTTGCAACCCTCAGTGGTTTCCTCGCCTCCTTTAGATTGCCAGAACTGGTACTGGTATTGTTTGTGTTTTTCCGCCATGTATACATTATTGTACATGTCATTAAGCATACAAGCATTGCTTTTTTTCAAGCGCTGTTTGGGATGCTGTTTTCTGTGTTGTTTTCATGACGGTTGGATGAAGCTCCTGAATGCTCTGATGGCTGTCACATGCGATGTGCAAACGCAATCTTGTAATGTGGAAAATCATCATATAACTGCATTTATTTTTTCCTGATATAAGTGAATATCTTGTATTTTATAATTAGGGAAATCTGTGTGATCTTCTTTAAAAGTGGTATTATTCATTTTTAATTGATCTGCTCAAATAATGTATTGAAATGTAATTGATGATGTGGGTAAATAGAACAAAAGCAAACAGAACCAATTAAATAGCTAAAACAACCTGGGCCTCATTAAATTGCAATTCAGCCAATTGAATAGGGCTCTATACAAGCACAGAGCATATTTTTTTTACAGAAGTTTTTACTTAGTGAACTTCTTTCCAAAAGCAAGCTCTTCACTAATATGCTATGTGCTTATATAGAGCCCTATTCAATTGACCAAATCGCAATTGAATGAGGCCCCTTAATGAGGTTTGCAGATCTTGCAACAGCTAGAGGAGGTCAGATTGCGGGACAGAATCCCAGATCTGTTGTGTAAATATCCTTTACACATAGTTGTTATTTGTTCAGCTTATCAAAGTGATATTTATAGCTAAAGGTAAACAAAAATACATGTAAAGGGCATTTTTAGAGGGTAGACATACTTCTAGAGCAATGACCAGGACATGTATAACCTAACTCTGGATAGATACTACTGAACCAGCCTCCTCAACATTCTGGATAGATTTATTTTAAAGGGACATGGAACACAAAATCTATTTATTATAAAATAAAAGAGCATACCTAAGTATAAAAAATTTGTGTTTTGCATAAAAAAGTATTTCAGTTTATTGTGATTGAATAAAAAAATCATCTTTTGTTAGAAAATATATACTGCACATTTCTGAACTTCCCATTATCTTTAAGCTACCACTTTTTCCATATTTTCAAACTGTGGCTAAGTGCGCAGCTCTTTTTCCCAGACTCTGAAGCGGTGCAGTAATAATGCAGCTGCAGATTTTCCCAAAGTCAGAAAACTATAGGAGCAACATCAGTCCAAACATGGGGAAAAATCAGCAATCTTCAGTGTAAGGTGTCTCACAAAAGATCAGATTTTTTTTATCACAATAAACTAAAATGTTATTTTTTTTACTGATAAATATTTCTTAAAAGCAGGACCACTACAGAGGCTCTTTAAACATATTAATGTAGACAAAACTGAATAACATAGCTGAATTTCAGCTTTAGTTAAAAAACATGTGTGAATCTGGCAAACATAAAGAACAGTAACCAGTATAATAACACTTTTTGTCTGCTTTTCTCTTCCAGGTTATCTACCAAACTGCATTCAGACAGTAGAAGCGACTCTAGCTGCAGCAAGCATTGGTGCTATCTGGAGCGCTACATCCCCTGATTTTGGAGTCAATGTATGTAACACGCATGTCAGCAGGATCTTTCATATCAGTCTGGTCTGTGCATTATAGAATAAATATATATATATATATATATATAAACAAGTTCTCACAAATCAAACATCCTACTTTAACTACTTTTGACTAGATGGAGAAACTCTGTTTCAGGTCCTAGATAATGAATAATTTTGCCTGGCTGTATTATCACATATATAGTTATCAGTTCAACAACATTGGTCACGTTTACGGGTTTCTCAAGCTTTGCGATCCCTGTAGGGCTGCAACCATGAGGCGAGCCGTCAAGATTGCAGGACTTGGGCTGCAATGAGCGCCAAAGGCACTCATTGCACTGCAAGCCTCGAAAAGCGAGGCAAGCAGTTGATGCACGCGGGACTTAGACGCAACCACGAGCCTTGCAAAGTGAGGTGAGCTGTCGACCACGCAGGACTTAGGCTGCAATGAGCACTGAAGGTGCTCATTGCACTGCTCGCCTTGCAAAGCGAGGCGAACAGTTGTGGCACGCAAAACTTTGGCTGCAATGAGCGCCAAAGGCGCTTATTGCACTGCGAGGTGAGCAGTTGAGGCATGCAGAACTTACGACCTGCAAGACTTAGACCGAAACCCGTACATGCACTGTGTGCCTCGTAAAATTATGACTTTAACAAACAAAACAATGAACTGAAAAGACATGAAAAGAACAACAAATATGCCTCAAATTAACTTGCACACACCACAGTGGGAGAGGCAGGGAGCCTGTGAGTCAGCTTGCAAGTAAATCTGAGGCATGGCGGCCGAAAAAACGCAAAAGGACGAAAACAAAGCCCAAGGACGTAAAACTAGCGCGAAGGACGTAAAAAATAGCCCTAAGCAGTAACACTTACCGAAAGGCAGTAACACTTAATACTAAACCCAAGACAGTAACACTCAAGCGCAAGGCCTATAAACTACACAGGGGGAGAGGCTTGCAGTGATCCTTACAATGATCCTTTTCCCAGTTCCTCTGCCAGTGTGCATGACCCTTGATTGAATTGTACAGCAAATAAAATAAAAACCTTTGTCTATATCTATACCAAATGAGACTATTCTGAATATAGACTCCTATACATTTTATTAATTCTATCAAATGGCCACTGTGTTTTTTTTTTTTTAATAACTGATTAACAATAATGTTCAGTATTTGAAGTAAATAATTTCACAGATTTTAACACTTACAATTAAACTTAAGCAGATAGCCTATAAGATGCCCAGATGTGGTAGATGGTCTGTCCTGGTAGGAGTCATTATCTTCCTCCTTCCACGCAGATAAACCTACTCTATCTAATAGACATTTAGGACACCTTCTTCTGCTTAACTAGTTATTAAGTAAACAAATGAAACTCTATTACCCAGTAAACATACTATTGTAAATGTTCTGAAAAAGTGCTGTAAGTGACTAGTGCAACTCTTACCAATAGAAACATTGTATGCGTGAGCTGTGGGTCAGACCTGTGCAATGACTGTTTGGAAGGTTTGAGTAAATGAATACAGAGTTTTTAAACACTTGTTAATAAAATGATGATTAAATATGCAAATAAACACTTAGGTTGTTTATTTGGATATTAAAAGCAGGGAAACGTCCATATACATTTAACTGGCCATAGCCAATCAAACTTGAGGGGGCATCTTTATTTCTCCATAGAGCTCCATAATTAGAGTCAGCATGAGGTCTTGCCTAGATTTTCCAAAATTCTAAAAGCATGTTTTTAGCGTTTATTTTCCATGTAAAATCCTTTCGTAAGGTGTAAAGCTTAAAGGCTTGATAAAATAAATGTATCTGTTTAATTTTATAACTGGTATCTGCATTGCACTAAATGACCACTAGAGAGCAGCAGAACTCCATAATTAAAATGTCCTTCTTCCAAAGTATATCGCAATCTCCAAATTGGCTTTGAACAGTTTATTTGCAGGGGTGTGCACAAAGCAGCTAAGCCTCTGGTTTCAAACGTGTAATTGTTTTTCAGATACATGTTTAGTTATTACATTGACTATGGAAGGATTAAAAGTCTAACTACTGTATATTTCATCAGTTCAGTATATAGATGTACAATATATATATATATATATATATATATATATATATATATATATATATATATACGGTATATATATATCTCAGGCTGTAGTTTCTGATATATGCATTTCTTTAGGTAATTACAATAAATCCAGGATCACTCACAGCTACAAGAGGATTTTGTTTACAGGTTTCTGACAAGACAAAACAACAAGTTATGCTCTTCTTATACATTGGCTATACAAAGTTCTCAACACTAATTCTTGCGATATACAGCATTGTGTACAGTTAAAATACATTCACTGTACAGTGTAATAATATATGTCTGAACACTTTGACTAAAATCATTTTTAAGCAGTGGAAAAGGCATTAAAGCTAGTTTTTAGTTAGGAAAAAATACATGTTGATGCCCCTGCTGGGCCCTGGAGAAATCCATGATACATTGGTGGTAGTTGTCTGTGTAAGGACAGCATTTACCTGGAGAGCAGTGCCAGTGTATGACAGTGTACCAATCAGGGTATGATATACAGTATTATAGCACCCTTTCACTAGACATGTCATGGCAACAAATGAGACATACAGTGTGTGACCTTATATTAGTGTGCAAGTCTGCATGGTATATTATAATAGTTTTACATGTCTTCTACCCAGAAACACAAATTGTGGCTTTGTATACTTATATAAATATTGGGTCCCTTCTCTTCTGAATCCTAGGGTTATTTTGAAATCCTATCTTTGTTATGTTACTATATTGTTTTTGTCTTTGTCTTTTTTATAGGGAGTCCTGGACAGATTTTCCCAAATTCAGCCAAAACTAATATTCTCAGTTGAAGCTGTGGTTTACAATGGGAAGGAGCACAGTCACTTAGAGAAGCTGCAAAGTGTAGTGAAAGGTAAGTACATGGAGGCATTGACATTAGCGTTGTTGTTTAGTCATTCAATCATGTCTGACTCTCTGTGACCATGTAGATAGCAGTATGCCAGGCATAATTGTTATGTCTCTGACTGTGCTTATTCATAAGTTTATCTTGGCAAAGAGTGGTATGCTAGTTCCTTCTCCAGTGGACTGCAATTTGTCTGACCTCTCTGCTGTTCAATAAGGTGCACAAGCTGCTTCACCATGACATGATAGTGATCCCGAAGGGGACGTTACCATTACCATGCTCTTAAAAGTCAGAGCAAAGCAGGAAATGCAGGGTAACATGCATATAGAGCCAATATGATCAGGAGGTTTAAAGGACCCTGTAACGCTCGAACAACAGGAGCTAGATGTTTTAGACATTCATAAATAATACAATTCATATTCAGTGAAAGTCATGAATCAGTGGAGGAGGAGACACTAACTTATTGGAGCAGCAGAGAGTAGAGTGCATGGAAAGGTGAGAGAGGCTGTGGGGTCTTCTTATGTAGGCAAACTAATGAGCTCATCATTGAAGCAGTATCAATGTTCCCCTTCAACCTAAAATATACAACTAATGGAGACCTGGCATTCAGACAGTAGGATAAACCGCACTGCTGCTGAGCTCCAGGATTGAGAATATCATGGTTAAAGAAACTGCATACATGTGACTATAAAGTCCAACGTCTCCTGTAATCTCTGCTCATGCATGTTATACCCTTTCTGATACAAAACCTAAACATCAGCATGATGGTGGCATTTCATGTGCAGAACATTCTTGAACTAACAAAACTTACATCTGTTCTGCTGCTCCAATTACTAATAATGCAAATTGAATCCATTAATTTAACACTATTCTATTGTCTGATCTCCTACCTGGCTTCCTCAATAATTGTGCTGGTCAAGAACAAGGTTTTTTAAGAAGGTAGATTCTTTAATGCAAAAACAGGTGTATTATGATTATTATTTTTATTATTATCCTTTATTTATAATGCGCCAACATATTCCGTAGCGCTATACAGGGATTAAGTACAAGTCAAGAACAATTTCAAAGGATGGGGGTGGCAACCTGGTATCACATATATTGTTGTCGTAAATGCCAGTGTTGGTCACTCTATGTTAAAAATGACGGTCTTGTGCATGAGCGGCCCAAAAGTTACAGGTTCGCAGAGGCCTGCAATGAGCGTGGGTTAAGATGCTTGCAATGAGCGCCAAAGGAGCTAATTGCGCTGCTCGAAATTTAAAGGGGAAGAGAGACTAGCAATAAGTGCGGAAGGCACGGAAGTTACAGGTTTGCCTAGGCCTACAAGGAGTGGTGGTGGTGGGGGGGGGGGGGGGGGGGAAGAAGAGTCTAGCAATGAGCTCCAAAGGCACTTATTGCACGGCCCTAAATTTAGAAGGGGAGGGGACTCGCAATGAGCACCAAAGGCGCTCATCGTGAGGGCCAAGTTATTTAGGATTTTGAAAAATTAACTGCCGCCATTTTTTTTTCAAGAATGTAACTCGGAAGCCTTTGGGAGACTGCCAAAAGACTCCAAGTGAATAGAAAATTAGCTACCAACCTCAGTTATGGGCTCCTAGCCTTCTCCTGAGGCACTGGAAGGGGGACACAGGGGAGGGAGGCGGGGGGGGGGGGGGGCCGAGACACGGGAGGGAGTGGAGGGAAGAGAAACATGGGAGGGAGGGGGGGAAGAGACACAGGGGAGGGAGAGGGGGAAGAGACAAAGGGGAGGGAGGGGGGGAAAAGAGACACAAGGGTGAGAGCATTTGTAACGCTCGCAAAGTTACGGGCTTGCTCATGCATGCAGCGCATGCCGTGGCCTGCAATGAGCATCAAGGCCCGGAAAGTGGGGGAGGGGAGAGGAAGAGGGGGAGGGGAGAGATTGACAATGAGCGCCTAAGGCGCTCATCGCAAGGCCTGTAAAGTTGATAAGCGCCAAAGGCACTCATTGCGAGGCCCGCAAGTTGGGGGGTGGGGGGGTGGAGCCTTACATTGTGTGGCAAACAGCATTGCAAGGCTTCTTTTTGCCGTTATTTTTGCCAGGCAAGTCGCTAGTATAATCAGAATGCTAGTAACTCTTTCAAGGGGTCCTTCAATTGAAAATGATGATTGGCGTAATCTCCTGAAAGCGATGAATACTGTTATTTCAGAGGAGATAAGGAAAAATAATCAGAATACAAATATGCATCTTAGCTCTCTAGATAAGTGATAAGTTTGACATAGGAGATGCAAGAAGGCAAAAAAGAATGGCATAAAACAAGTTAAATAATTGATTTTGTGCTAGATGAAATAGAGTTCCTAAATAAGAAGATAGGAGATCTGGATAAAATAGGAGGTGAGATAATCTTTTTATACATGGTATAGCAGAAAAGGTTATGCATTCATATTTGGAGAAGTATGTTTAAAATATATTTTATAACTTGTATCCACAAGATGATAAAGAGCTCCATAGGATGGTGAGAGTTTAAGGCATATGGGCCGTGGAAATAATAGTGGCCCACAAGATGATATTGTCAAGTTTAGTTCTAACTAAGGAAAAGTTGCTGTGATGAAAAAAGCAAGGCATCAATGTAATTTCACTTATAAGGTCTCACATATTTCCTTTTTTAATGACTTGTCTCCTTTTACTTTGGCAAAGAGCAGAGATTTTAAATTTGTAACTAACCTTTTACGTGAAGAAACCATTAGATACAGATGGGATTACCATTTGCTTTAATAGCTGAGAAAAATGAAAAAGAATATATGCTGAGGAAACCTTGAGATGCTACACGCTTTTTAGAACTACTTGGTCAGACAACAAGGATGTGCCAAAAAATGTAAACCTGCAATAATGCTGCACATTAGTTCATAATAGTATAATTTTATTTATTATTACTTTATATTTCAATTCTCAAAATGTACAGGGCTTTACTGTTACAGGGAAAACATTTTTATTCTAAATTATTTATTTTATAAAAAATGCTCACATAGGCCCTTATTCAATTGCGATTTGGCCAATTGAATAGGGGTCTAAATAAGCACATAGCATATTTTTTTTAAATAAGTTTTTAGTTAGTGAAAAACTTGCTTTTGGATAGATGCTTACTAACTAAAAACTTCTTTAAAAAATATATGTTATGTGCTTATTTAGGGCCCTATTCAATTGGCCAAATTGCAATTGAATGAGGGCCATAGTCCTTTTATAGGAGACACATTTAGTCAAAATCTGTTCTTATAACTTAAGGAACATAACCTTTCCAAATAATGCATCT